>NDGN011540203.1:1874-13761 GCA_002564285.1 Tympanoctomys barrerae | reverse complement strand
TCCCTACATATTATGATAAAAAACATTTAAAAATTAGATTATATTTTAAAAATAGGATAAAGTTTTAACATTTAAATCTGCTCCATTAAAATAGACTTTGCCCCAGCCCTACTCACAGACTATGACACCAGCTACTGACTGTGTATGATGGGAACACAGCAAGAGCAGTGTTTTGGCCGTGTCTTTGGATGGTAAGGTGGCTTTACAGAAGGCTAGAAACTGTCAGTCCATGAAAAATTCATTCAATAATAGCAATTCATAGAAGCACAATATAACATCCTAAAGTGATAATCATCCCAGATGCCCGCCAGCTTCTCATTTGAGTTGTGGCGTGATGGGCACATAGGGTAGAATGTGGATGAACTTTGCAAGGAAGAGCTGCAGTCTGCCCTCACAAAGCTTTTGGGTGCTGATTGAGCTGTGCTGTGTGTTTTGGTTCTATTTTAGTCAAGACTGGATTGTCTGTGACTCTTAACCTTTTGTTCCATTGTTTCTCCATCTTAGGTGACAGTAAGCTGGACCAGCTGATCATGATACTTATTTTCTGAGTTTAGAGTCTATCATTTCCTCTCTGCCATTTGGCATACAGACTCTGCCTATGTCTTTTTCTTCTTTACCATTTTCTGTGGTGTAGGCCCACAAAGAAAGGAAAGCAGTTTGAATTTTATGTTATCTGTGATTAAAACCACACAGAATTATAAAGACAAATCTTCTGGAAAAAGCATTGCATTCCAAACCCAAATACTGGGGTTCTGGCAGCTGGATCAAGCACCAACTTGACACACTCACTGTGTTCTCCAAGGGTTTCACTGAGGTCTTGGCCATGTTTCAAGAGGGCATGAAGTGACCCATGGTACTGCCAAATTCTTATGAGAAATAAGTCATGGAAAAGTGGAATGCATTTGTTATCATGAGTCTTACAAATTATCTTTAGATTTCATAAATAGGAAGGTAGGAAGAGTATCAGATGGGGACAGTGTTATCAAAGGGGCATCTAGAAGGCTGTTTAAAGTAGGGATTTCAGGACTTCACCTCAGAGTGAGTAAGTTCAAATTCCTGGGTATAATTTAATACTCTAATTTGATGGCTAACTGCCTAGTTTGGGAGCTCATTAAGATTGTGGCCACCATTGAAAAATGAATCAAATTTCAGAAATTTCAATGCTTCCTGTTTGCCACACTGAGCTGTTGAGAAATCAAAAGGAAATCATGTGTCCCAGACCCCTTGGGTAAATGAAAATCCCTCTGTAAACATAAGCTTGTATTGTTACCATTGGGGCAATTAAAATCTAGACAGTTAGCTATCTTTTGTTTCTGCACTTTCTTGAAAATGTCTCATGGCCCCTGCTTCTAGGGAGTAGGTATGGGGTATTGGAAGGTGACAGGTTTATTTTGACCCCTCTTTAGCTGAGCTTGTGTCACCTGCAGCTCCAAAGTGCATGTGGAGTTAACCACAAGCAACGTTCCATTTGTGCACTTACAGATTTTAAAGGGGACAAGCACAGTGTTCTCTTCTGTTGATCAGGGACACAAACAAAGCTATTATCTCGAGATGCAGGGAAAGGAAAAAAAAATCACTTTTCATATTGTGCAACCAACTCCAAATCAGGTCAAGCTCTCCTTCATTGCTGGCTAATATCCAAGTCACAGTGAAAAGCTGATGTTTTTGTTTGGAATGGATTTCTGCAGTGTTTATCAACGAAGTCTCCTTGAAATTTTCATTAGGAGGATCATACAGTTCACCTCTTGTCCTACCCTTTCTCCTTTCTGCTGGAATAGTTCAGTGAGTTTGAACATTTTCACTAGTTTAATTGATTAGTAGGGAGAGTTATTTTTGAAAGTCACCTTCTTCAAGGCAGAATGGAGATTGACATCTGGTCAAGATTCTATGACCTTGGTTTACAATGCGAAAGAAATGATGAAACTAGGACCTCCAGTCCACCTTTGCATGTGTGGGAAGGGGAGGGAGGGAATAGTCATTTATCCACTTGGTGCCAGCACTTTACTTGGCACTCAACACCAATTATGTCATTAAATCCAAATAACATAGACATTATTATCACTGTACAACCGGTACTCAACTGCTTTGAAACTCATCAAATTTGGTGCTTAGTGCATTTCTGCACAAAACTTTTGTCCTGTATTTCTCATTTGTTTGGTACTTGACTTGTAAGCTAGACTTGGTGGTGTTGATGTCCTCATGACTTGCTTTCCTCTCTAACTTGAACAATTTGTTTAGTGGTATTGTGGAACTAATTCCCAAGGTACCACTGTACTTGTAGGCCAGGAAACTGAGGTGTGAGTGGTTTTCTTGCTAGTACATGGTGAAGCTAGTATTATTTTAAAAAACTAGCCTAAAGCCTAATAAGTTACAAAATAATCATCTACTGTTGCTCAGAAGTCTCTAGCCAGCAACAGTTGTCAGGGTAACTGAGCAGCTCTGCTAATTTGGGTCAGGCCTGACTAATTTTGGTTGTACTCACTCATATATTTGCAGCTAGTTGGCTACTTCACTGGTGTGTGTGTGTGTGTGTGTGTGTATGTGTGTGCATGTGTGCACGTGCGCGACTGGTCTTGGATAGTCTTCTCAATGTGCCTGGCCGTTGGTTTATTATTGGCTAGAGTGATGGCCATGTAAAAGGTTTTATTTTTCAAAGATGTAACACTGACAGCTTTCTCACCTAAAAGTCTCTTTCTCTTGAATCTAGGGAGATCTTTGTGGTTGCCTTGAACAACAGATATGGTAGACATAATGCTGAGCCAAATCCTAGGGTTAGTCCCAAGAACCCGGAAGCTTCCATTTTCTTCCTTTCAGAACCTTGCTCTTGCAATTTCCCTATGATTCTGCATAGCCGTGTATAGCTGTCCATGCAGCAGTGACAGCTGAGGTCCCGGGTGACATCATAGTATCAGCCACCAGGTGTGTGAGTGAGTGAGCCTTCAGATAACTCTCGCTCCAAGATGTCAAGTTACTTCCCCTGTTGAGTGTCTCCCCCACCCCCAAATTTCCCAGCAGATGCCATGTGGAACAGAGCTGAGCAGTCCTTGCCAGGCCCTGCCCAAATTGCTGATCATAGGCAGAAAATGATAATTGTTGTTTTGAGCTACTGAGTTTGAGGTGGTTTGTTATGTGATAATATATAACTGAAATAGAAGGCCATGTGTCTCATTTGGCAGCCTAGGTTTGGCTTACTTGCACTGTAGCCAGCAGGGTTCTGAGAGAGCTGGTGGGATGAGAAGGAATGGAGAGCGAAAGGGGGGGGGGAGGGAGGGAGGGAGGGAGGGAGAGAGAGAGATTGAGAGAGAGAGAGAGACAGAGAGAAACACTCTGGCACATCTTGAGGCCTAGTCTCAAGAGAGTAGTACAACTAGTATTCTGTCACTTCCATTGAATTCTATTGTGCAAAGCAAATCACAAGCCTAGTGCAGATTCAAGGGGTGTAGTAGGCTCTACTTACTGATAGGGATACCTGAAAGTAAGAGAAAAAATGAAGACTTTTCTTGTTTGCAAACTACTGGATTATGGTACCTCCTAAGGCTTTTCTGGTCAATTCAAGGGAGTAAGAAAGGTGAAATGGGGCCAGCAAGATAGCTCAGTGGATTAAGTGCCCGCTTCAGCAAGTGTGGGACCAGGGTTTGATGCCCAGTCTTGCATGCTGTGCTGGCCCAGCACCTGGGGCACACTGAGCCAGTGATTGAGTCTAGGCATGGTGGCACACATCTGTAACTGCAGCACTGGGGAGGCTAAAAACAGGAGGATCACTGTGAGTCTGAGCATGCAGTACTGGGGATGGAATCTGGGTCCTTGTGCTTGCCAGGCAGATGCTTAGACCGCTGGGCTATTTCTCCAGCCCTGAAATGATACTTTAAAACCAAAGAAACCTTAAAAATTGTGTTTCATATAAAAATGCAGAGAAAACACTGCCCAATTTCTGAAAATCTTAACCATATAGAATGTCATTTGTGTGAAAAGGTTTTGAATGTCTTGAACATAATTAACACAAAACCCATGGTTAAGGTTTGTGTCTAGATGTCCCCCTAAAGACTTGTGAAGTAATAGTTTTTGGAGCTGGTTGAATCTAAAGAAGCTGATCGTTTTGAAGTGCAGTGCTGGAATTAAGGGTGCTGGGATTAAGGGTAGGTGATTGCTGGATCAGTCCAGTGATTAGATTGGGATCACCTTAATCCTGGTAGACTGGATAAAATATAAGGGACAGAAAGAAGCTTATCTTCTCTCTCTCAGTTGTTTCTTTTACTGTCTTCTGCCACCATGAAATGTTGCCCCCCTGTCATGTGCCACCCTGCCTTAGAGCCACCCAATTATGGAGCAAAAACTCTGCAAACTGGGAGCTTTTTTTCCTTTAACACTGAGTATCAGGTATTTTGTCTCAGCAATAAGAAAAGTAGCTAAACACTTATTATCTTACCTATACTGAAAGCATAGAAAATAACCTTCTTTCACTATCCTCCTCATGGACCCATAGAGTAGTGGTGTCAAAACTTGGAAGGATTGTGAACAATTTATTCTTTTGTGTTTCAGAACACACAGAACATGTGTCAAAACTTGGTTCACACTCACTCATTATTATTATTATTATTATTTTTTTTTTTTTTGGGAAGCAGGTCTTAAGTGTGCCTGGCAGAGGTTGAGGTGATGGTTGGTCTTAGGGCCACTGCTAAGGCTCTTGCTAGATCTGAAATCAAGAACAGCCACCTCTGAAGATGGGTTACACTGGATTGCACAGGAGGCCAACTTCACTCTGGGAAAATTTCATATTGGGCCAGTTTTGGAGTTAATTTGGGGACTCTTCCAAATACTTACATCAATCATCACCCACTTGCTGGTCTGGGGAATGTAAAGGGTGTACGCTGGGCTGGGGAGGATTGATTCCTCTGTGGACTTTCTCAGACTAACTATAGAATAACTGAACCAGATACACTTTAGTTTAGTTTTAACTCAAATCAACAAATAATTATTGATGCCTGTAAGCACCACTAACTGCCAACAGAGCTGAACACACAGAAGAAAATGAGCAGATTGAGGTTGGGATATAGAAATTTTGGTTCAGGACATGCTATATTGGAGGGTTCCATGGGACTCTAGATTGATAACACACATCTTGAAGACCTTAAGACTGTTTTCTGGGTTGTTACACCTCTCTCTTCTCCCCTCTCTTGCCTACTTTCATTCTTCCTTCCCCTATCTTCTGTAAAAACTAAACTTCCAAACAAAAATTGTAGAAGATGTATTTGAAATTATCTCTAGGTGTATATGGCGTATTAGATATATCTCCACCATCTCCCAGAACATGTCAAATTTCCCTTCCAACATCTGCACTATGAGTATGGTCCAAAATTGCACACACCTTCCGAAGAGTGAGTTGTAGGTTGTCTATGCCAGTATAGACTGCTCTGTACCTATCCCTAGGCCTAAAAGCTACTGCATAGTTCTTCAGCAGCAGTGAAGGAAAGTTACTTTCTAGGACTTTCACATAGTTTTGTAATTTATAAATTAAAACTTTAATCTGAATTTCATGCAATCCTCTGAGATTGATTGGAAAGATATTATGAATTCCATTTTATTAATAAAGAAAATGAGTCTCAGAAAGTGTGGCTTAGTCACTGTGGTAGACATGGAATGTGGACCTCAGTCTCCTCCACATATCGTGTTCTCTCTGCTGCAGTACCATCACTCTACTTGGGGAAGAACAGCCAAGAAATGGGTGAGTTCTGCAGGTCCTGGAAAGAGATCTTCTAAGGAAGCCTGGTCTGCTTGTACAGAAGTACCACACCAAGCATGATGCATTCACGTGTAGGTCATGTTAACTTCCTCCCCAGAGGCAAGCGTGTGCCACTTATACACTGGTTGTTTGAGTGCTCAGAGGTTTATGTGGCTATTGCATTTGTCTGCTGTTCCTTTTAGTGAGGCAGTCTTGTTAGAATGGAATTTTTAAAAAAAAATCTTTTATTTATTTATTTGGTACAGGGTCTCACTACACACTCACTACACAGTTTGGACTCATAGTGATCCTCCTATCTCAGCCTCCACAGTGCTGGGATTATGGGCATGTACCATGCCTGGTTTCTGTGGCTAGTTCAGCATGGGGCCAGTTGGCATGTGGTATTGGGGATCAAACCCAGGTTCTTGCACTTGCCAGGCAGGCACTTAGACCACTGGGCTATCTCCCTGGCCCTAGAATGAAATTTCTAATTTTTAAAAAAATACATAGGTGATAGCCTTTTGCTTTTATGCATATAGCATTTTCCCTATCACATTTATTTATTTTTTTGGTGGTACCAGGGATTGAACTCAGGACCTTGTACTTTCCAGGCAGGTGCTTATGCCACTGAGCTATATCCCTGGCCCTTCCCCCTACCTTTTTCTTTTGCAGAACCAGGTTCTGAACTCAGGCCCTTGTGCTTGCCAGGCAAGCACTTATTCTACTGAGCTATTGCCAAGTCAGAAGCTAGTGAAACTCAAACACCACTGCTCTCTTAAGGGGTGCATTTCAGGTCTAAAACTGATCAAGAAAGTATATATTTTAGCAGCTCATCACTTACTGCTTAGGTCAGAGTGACTGGTGATTGGCAGGACAAAGGTGAGGATAAGGATTTGTTACTTTATTGGTTACTTGTATGATGGTCGTTGTGCATCACCTACCCTGGTAGGTAGTGGGCACTCACACAAAGCATGCTTGGGAGAATAAATGTTTTAAAAAGGAGATTGTTTAAAAAATTTCTGACAACCTCAATGTTACTAATAATAAGATGGGAATAATATACAATGACTGGTCCTTTATGGAAGTCAGATTATGTTGTATACTTCTTTTACTGATTCCCACTGTAGCTAATATGAAAAATAATTATGTGACTTTGGTGAATATATAAAAAGGTGCTTAATATGAAAATAAAAAAGGTAAAATCTTTAGAAAAATGGGTTCCAAGAGGTGTTTAAGTAACTGATGGGTCATATTAATATTGTTTGAAAGGTGCAGTACCACATTCTCCCATGAGTGAATGGGCACATTCTTGTGAGAATAAGTGACATTCTTATTATTCATTCTGAAGCATTTCTTTACTTTTTGGGGAATTGCCAAGGGCCAGGCTTCCAGGGCTCCCCTTTCCTGCCCAGTTTTTCCTCTAGAGCCCTCAAAGTTGCTGGCAGGACTGCTGAGCTAGGAGTTGGAGAAGCAAGACCTAAGGCTTCCCTCTTCCATAGATTTATTTTGTGACCTTCTCCCATTTTCCCCCGGCCCACTCTCTGGAGCAGGGATGTTATCAGGATAGTAGAAAGCAATTGAGGAAGGGTGGGCCTGTTGAATACCTGGAGGAAGGCCAAGGATCAGGGGATGGCAGCTTTGAAGGCTTAGCAATAGCCGTCCATGAAGAGACTTAGCTTGGAGGCACCTTGAAGAAGCCTGCTGTTCCTCCTGCTGCAGCCCTCTGGTGTTGGCAGGAGCTGGGAGGCAGCAGAAGACAGGCCTGTGGTTCTTCACTGTCCCTGGCCCATGATTAGGTGCTCTTCCTCTGACACTGTAATCTCTCCAAGACAGTGGCTGATATTTCTGCACTGCAGGTTATATTTCACCTTTGTTGGAATCAGTTGAGAAATACTTTGTTTGCCAGACAGTGTGACCTTATTATTATTGTGGTTGCCAGTCATTGGCATTGGACAAAATTAAAGATTAGGCAAAATACCTGTCCTGCTGCCCTCAGTCTCCATAACAGGAACCGCTTGCTGACCTTCCCTACTGCTGCCCTCTGCCCTCACCTGGTCCCTACAGCATACCCTCACAGAAGTGTGGGATGGTTCCTTGAGAGTGCTGCTTATTCTCCTCACCTTGATGAATTTGATCACTCTGCTCTCTGCATGCACTGCAACATACCCTGTGCCATGCCCAAGACCTTCTAAATGAGAAGCTTCCATTCATTCCATCCACCTCCTTCTTCAGACTCGGCTTGAAAGCAATGAGCGGGAAATGAGTGGACAGTCTTTATGATAAATTGTAAATGGTTTAAATAATAATGACAATGGCAAAAGCATACAGAATGTCTGTTAGGATATCTGCTTTTGATTTAGGTGCCTTCTCTTATTATTTCGTTTAAACCCGGTTGTAATCCTCTCCAAACTTTTAGACCATGTTCAGTTACCAAATCTTCACCAACAGAAGAGCCAGTCATCTTGCTCTTCATATGAATATTCATTCTGTTGGTTTCCCAAGCCCAGTAGTACAAAGTCATTTATTCATGTAGAGTCAGCTAAGGAGCTACAAAAAACAATATATCTCATTCCCAGATAATTACAGCTGGTTACCTTTTTACATCAATCAACAGCCCATAGCATATTAGAAAATTTATGAATATTTTATAAGTAATGAAATTATTTTAATATGGGAAAGCCCTAAAAGCTACTCAGTTCTTCTAAGTTCCCTGTGTTTTTCTCTGTGACTTTCTGCAGCCCAGCTAGGCTCAGCAGCAGAGGCAGCAGAAGGTCATGAAGAGTTTCTCATGGTTGAAAACTCCAAGATATACCTGGGCCTGGTTCCTGTCCTCTGTTTTTGAACACAAGCAGGAAGAGAATCTCAGATTTGGTTATACTCATGCAGCACTAATCACAAGAGAGGTGAGAACATTGGGGTGTATTTATGTGGGTGTGGATGAGGGTACAGGCCTTTGGTATTGGAGGTAGATGACCCATCATTCTAGTTTTCTTGGGACTAAGAGCTTTCCAGGGACACAGAACTATTGGTGCTAATACCAGTTCCAGGAAAACGAGGATGGTTGGTCATCTTAGCTCTAGGAGAAGCTCTTTCTGATTTGGTCATTATCATTATTATTATTTCTAAATTGGTCGTTATTTTGAGAGGTGATGTACTGTTTTAATGAATGGCTTAAGGACTGGAGCTAGAAAGATCCAAGGCCAGATAGACTTGGAGTTTTAGTTTCTTCATCTGTAAAATGGTGATGTTAATTGTACTTGCTTAACAAAGTTATTCTGCAGATTGAATAACACACCAAGCATGGAGTTTTTGATACATAGAAGGTTCTTAATCACTGACAGCACTGTATTATCTATCTTACCTGGGAACACTGTCCCATCTTGGGGACATTCTGCCTTGAGTCTAGTCTGCCCTGGTGTCAATGTTTGTTGCATTGTGACATCTGCATGACTACTTGGCCACTTCCTGTGAAATGCTGGTTAACTGGTTGGAGGGCTTTGTGTTGGATCAAGAGCAGAGGAGTGAGAAGAGATGGGGACAGGACTGCTCCAGGACTGGCATCTTTCCCACAAGGTGAATATGTTTGCAACACTAACTAATGTAAATGTCATGGCCTAAGAGTGAGGCTGGAGGTGTCAGCAGATAAAGGACCCAGGAAGGTATGTGTCAGGCAGAAGGTGGGGAACAAATGTTTATTAGGTATCTTGTGAATATAGGGCTGGTTTCCCAAAGGTACACCAGGGTATTTTTATTATCAGATAAGCGCATTGCTTATGCGTGGTTGATCTCTTTACACACACCCCTCCCCCACACTCCTCACACTTCCGGTCTTCTGGGTTGGTTGTTCTCCAGAAGGTAAAGTATAGGACTTGATTCTCTAATTGCCCCATCTCTCTTCTTGTCTCCATTAGATGGTACAGAGATCATAGTCTTCCTCCAAATTTCTCCTAGAGCCTATTTCTGTCTCAGTTCTGTTCCCTTCTTGGCTTTTCTTCCCTTTGCTTTGAGGAGTTGGGATCCTGCTTTGTAAGATAACAAATAGAACTGTCAAACCCATCAGTGCTGCCGCCTGCAAAGATAAATGGGGCGACATGTGGAGCAACCTCTGTGGATCCTGGGGCCCCAGCAGGAACTGACATTGTGACAGATGGGGGGACAAGTGGCGCTGACACAATCGGGTCGTGTGAATGTCGAGGGGGCGAGGGTGGTATCTGCTCCCCTGTTGGCTGCCCCTCCCTCTCTGCCTCGGACATACTCTGCTGCTGTGGATCACAGAGAGAAGCAAGCAGGTCCCTGCTCCTCTACAGGCCTGAGAATCCTTCTTGTCAGTGGCACAGGGCAAGAAACAGGCCATCTGCCAAGCATCCTGTTATCTCAGGGGTGACAGTTGATTTCTCCTGCAAAGAAGGTTCATCTTGGGGAAAAAAATCAGGGTGAAGTTTGTCTTTAACCCTTGCCCTCATCTTTCTCCAGGCCTGATCTGCTGGTTCATGTTCTCATCAGCCCTTCCAATAGCCAGCAGGCTCATATCATTTCTGGATCATACCCAGAACTTCTCCCAAGCATTGCCAATTAGCCCATACACTAGATATTTCCATGTTCTCCTTGTACACCAAAACACACTCTCTGCTTCCCATTTGATCAGTAGAGCTATCCTACTAATGTCTCCCAAATTTTCCTTGCTGAGCAATGCAGACACCAACATATTCCTAGGAAGGACTGGGGAGGGCTTTCTGGAGTTCCCACAGGAAGACAGTCCTTAAGAGAAATGCCACTCCAATAGGATCCGAATGCTTGGTAGTAGTCAAAGGCCAACATTCTGTATGATAATTATTCAATGTAATTTCTTTTCCACTTGGCTGAAGTTGTATCTTTCCTTTGAAGAGAGATGCAGTTCTGAGCTGGGGCTGCTCTGGGTCTGTTATTTCAGTAGCCACAAATTACTAATGAGCTACTGGGACTCTGGACAGTCAGTTCAATGCCTTCAGCATACAGTCAGAATCCGCTTGCTGCTGAGCAGTGTGCTCACTACTATGAGTTGGAGAAGATAGAAGAAGGGCTGAAAAAACAATTACCACGCGGCTTACTTCATTTGGGAACTCATGGCTTAGTGGAGAAGAGGGATGAGTTTGAGTGAGTTTAATACCAGATCTGCCCTGAAAGAATTAAAGCGGCAGGGTAAGAACAGGGTGATGGAGACCAATTTTCATTTGAGAGGGAGGAGAACATCCTTGAGAAAGAGCTAGAATTGAAGCAAGGCCCTGAAGGCCGAATAGGCTTTGGAAGGTTACAACAGTAGAAAAAAACCTCTTTAGGTCAGAGGATGTCTTTGTTACTTTTTCATGCTGAGACACAATACTTGACACCAGCAACTTAAAGAGGAAAGGTTCATTTTGGCTCATGTTTGCAGTACATGGTTGTTATGGTTTATGTCTAGATGTCTCCCCAGGGCCTTTTCCAGTCATGGGTGCAACTTATTCAGAGGTGGGTGAATTTAGAGTGCATGATGCTGGGACTAAGGGTGTGTGATCAGTCCATTAATTGGTTTGGCACTACCCTAATTCTAGTAGCCTCGATAGAGTGCAAAAGGTCCCTTGCTTGCTTTATTACCCTCTACCTGCCATCAGCTGTTTCTCCTCTATGATACCTGTCTGTCCTGCCTCCTTGCTTTGGAGCCAGCTGATTATGGACTGAAACTTCTACAAGTCATGAGCCAAATAAACCTTTCTTCCTTTAGACATTGGATAATTTACCTCAGTGATGAGAAAGTAGCTAAGATAGTAGCCAACTGGTAGGATGTCATGGCACAGAAGCATGGAAGAGGAGTTGCCTGTGGCATGGGGTAGGGAAAAGAGAGTTAAGGGAGGTGTGGGCAGGGAGATTAACCCTTCCAGGCTGTGCTCCCAGTGATCCCTCTCTTCCAACCACATCCCACCCCCTAAGATCAAGTCAGTGATAAGCCCAGATGATCCAGTCACTTTTCCAAAGCCCCACCCACCATTACATGAGGCTCTTGGGAGACATCTAGACATAAACTGTAACAGAGGAAGAAGACAAATTCAGACACACATGGGAGGTACACAGTATATTGACTTGGAGAGGACTGGGGCCCATGAAAAGGGAATGCATATGTATATATGTGTGTGTGTGTGTGTGTGTGTGTGTGTG
>NDGN011540188.1:1377-11855 GCA_002564285.1 Tympanoctomys barrerae | reverse complement strand
GCTCTCTGTGAAAGCCTGAGAGAATGTTTTCTCTCCATGTGACTCTTCTTAGGCACACTCTATCTATATCATCAATCACTGTCCTCTGTGGGCCCATAATCTTCTTGATGAGAAAATTTGGGACATAACTTCTATTTTTATTTATTTTTTCTTCACATTCTGTGGGGATTTAAAATTTAACATATCAATATTTGATGGAAAATACCTGTTCCATGTTATGTCCAAGATGTTTAATATTCAGAAAGTGAGGTTCAGCTCAACTGCCTATGTTATAGGGTAATAATATCATTAACCTTCTCTTCTGAAGGGTTAACAACTTAAGTTTGCAGACCAAAAATTAGAGAAAAAGAAGGGCTAAGGGCTGCAAGGACAGCCAATATTTTGGCCCTAGCCTTACAGGGTCAGTAAGGATTCAGGACAAGGGAGAACCTGTACTGTAACATCCTGTAACACAGCTTCTGTGTTACAAGCATGTGCCGCCACACCCAGCAATTATGTCACTTAAAAAAATACCCATACACACACATTTATAAAAGTTCAGAAGAATACAGAGAAAAATGTTAACTATCTAAGAATAGTGGTTATCTTTGCATGTTGGGATTATAGGTCATTTAAAAATTTTTTATTATAGATAATTTTAATTTTCTTATTTTTGTCTACTTATTTTCTAATGTGAATAAGTTAATGATTCATATATATATATATATATATATATATATATATATTTTTTTTTTTTTTCCTGAATAGGGAAAAGTTGTTTAAAAAGAGAGAAAAGGTGACTGGAAGTTGGCACACAAGGCCAGGGGTGACAATCTCTGAATGTCTCATGTGAACATGACATATTCTCTTCATACTTTTTTAAATTGTCCTGAGAGTTCCAAACTGGTAATTAGTTGGGAGGTCACTTTCATGTTAGAATAAATCTACTTTATTCAGGCATTTTAAAGTATTATAGTTGATGTGGATATTTTTAAATGCATATTTTCAACTTGTCTCAATCTGAGTACATTTTAAGCAACTATTAACCCATTTTTAAAGAACTCTAGTGGATAACATAGATGAAAATATATTTGCTTAAGCTGGCTCTAATAAGGTCGGTTCTTAAAAATATGTAAATCGAAAACAGAGCTTATGACAAGGAAAGCCAAAATAAGTCATAAGAAATATAAATACATTAATTAAGCTCTGACGAATTAAAAACATACTTCTAGCCAAAATAACAAGAAAATAATTGCTCCAAATATCAAAATACAATGTCATAAAATTTCTGTGAAGTAAAGAAAATATAAAATCCTGGACAAAGAATAAATTATTTATAAAGCAAAAGTATATTGGGTGATTTTGCATCCGACTGGCAGTTGACATTTCAGTTTTTCAGGCTCTCTCTATTCTCACAGCATTCCTATTTACTGTTGCATTTACTGCTCACTTTAAGCCTTATCTTATTGAGAAAAATGGTGTGATATGTGACAATACAGCATTTGCAAACAACTATTGATTGCAGAGATGGAAACTAATGCTCAGACGCACTTCTTCATAAAGAGAACCCAGCAATCCCTAACAGCTGTTTAAAGGGACTAATGGAGATTTACTTTAACACAGTTTCAAATGTTTCATACTCACAACAGTATTTCAGACATACTGGATCCCATTTCAGATTTGGCCTAAACACAAAAGAGAACACTTATTTGCATAAAAATTAAACTGTAGCTTTGTTACATTACTGTATTTTAACAATTTTCACTTAAAAGATACACGTTTTCAATATACAATGCATATCTCTCTCCCTTTAAAGTCCACAAAGTCTTGTTGAGGTTTTAGCCAACAAAAACAAAACTTGGACAAGATATTAGAAATACTTAGCTAAAACTCAGTTCAACTCTTCCAGCAAGCATGAACAACACATTAATGAATAGATTTTGTGAGTGTGTGTGTGTGTGTGTGTGTGTGTATGTGAGAGACACGGTCTGACTGTGTAGTTCAGGCTGGGCTTGAGCTCACTGTGTAGCCCAGGCTGGCCTTGAACTCCCAACAACTCTCCTGCCTCAGCCTCAAGTGCAGGGATTATATTATGCCTATTAACAGATTTTTTAATACTCTGTTATGAACACTCTTTGTAGTTTTGGGGGGCATTCTGATTAGAGTTCATTATAACATGGTGGTCCATAATTTCACAATTATATGTGAATGATACAAAGTTCAAATCTGGATTGATCAGTATAGAGTGTAAATTTAAAATATCAAACTTCCAAGTGTCAATAATAATCATCCTTTTATTTACTTATTTTTATGAAATATATAATATAAATAAAAGATATAGTATCTAATAGTTATATATTAAATATATATACTACATATTTAAGGAATAAAGAGGTTTTTTTCATATAAAAATTTAAGATCCACTGTTCATTTAAGAAAGAAAATCTGACTGATTCTATGAAGCCCCCACAAGCTTCTTGCTCCTGAGCCCAGAGAGGTAACTATGACTTTGAATTTGGTATTCATGATTCTCCTCCTTTTGAGTTTTGTTGCTTTTGAATATATCGTTGAATAAGACTGTTTAGTATCTGCAGAGTTCAGAACTCTGCATAAACAGTATCATGAGCCATATACTCTTGAGACTCTTTTAGCAACACACAGAATACAAAGCACAAGAGAAAACCCTTGAAGAACTGTCTATACCAACATAGCTGCTGTTTGTCCTCTTCAGGTAGCTCTTACTGTAACTATATTTGACTTTTTGCTCACTCCATGTGAGGGAAAGCAAGGTCCTGTGAATTTCTTTATAGCACACTATTCCCATTGACTGAACTTGTATTTTATGAAGCACTTACAGTAGGCCTTCAGCTTGAAAGACTAATAGTGACATCAACATGGATCCTCAATTGGTTTTTAAAGGAGTGCTTTGGCAAGGTAAATTAACCCTTCTGAGGTTTCTTTCCCTCAGTTGGTTTTCAGCTGTGTCTACTCCCTGATCAAGGGCCACATGGGTGCCCTACATTAACAAGACTGAAGATTTTCCTCTTAATGCCTGTCATCCTGAAAAGTGTATCTGGGACATACAACAGCACGATGCTAGGCCAAGAGGTTTTGATTTTTTTCTAATGTATGTTCAAGGTCACATTCTGAGGGGCAAGTTTACCACATAAATGACTAGGTAAAAATTCTAATTACTGTCACTGATAAACACTGTTTTCTCAATCAAAGCCCAGTCCAGAAGTTTTGCCATTTTTTTCTTAGGTTTTAAGTACAAGCTTACGAGGCTGAATGTTCCATATTCCTCCCTGAGAAAGTGTGTCAGAAACCCGCGCAGAGTGGTCTGGTCGCCCCAGGTCCAGCGGGCCTGGTTGAAGTAGGAAGAGATGGGGAGGTAGAGGTAGGGCAACAAGCCAGCGGAAAAGGCCAGACCCAGTGCCGACATGGATCCCAGGGACAGCTCCTGCAGCAAGAGCACACGGGTAGTATGACAGGGTTTATTTTAGTTGATTTGTCCTGAAACTTACATGTTTGCTCAAAGCTCATCTCCCAATTTCTATCAAGTCACTACCAAACCCTCTGTTCATGCTTCCTTTTACTGTGGGTTACAGGACCTTGTGCCAGTCTGAACTCCCTCACCTGGCAAGGGAAATAGGAGTGAAGCAAATATATTAGCAATGATGCGAGGGTATCGTGTTTATTGCCATCTTTTACATTGAAAACCATGTCACACAATGCAGTGCTGCACAGCTGAGATAAGCACTTGGGCCTGATAATGTGGTGCTGGCCTGATTTTGACTATATCCCAAACATTCTCGCACCAGTTCACCACGTCACCATCATTAGGAGTGAAAACCAAGAGAATGCTTTGTTCAATTATGTACTGACGACGCAATTCTTTAAGGGCTCTGAACATTTCATAGAAATGTTCAGCACAAATAAAACTAGCTCCTATATAACCTCCAGGCTCACCTAACTGTTTTCTCAAGTTATATTCAGGCTGGAGCATTCAAGGAAATGTATTTTTATATATAAAAGTGTTTTCTCATGTATCTTACTCAGCAGAAATGCATTTCTGATCTATACATTCCTAAAACAAAGGACTTTATCAACAAAATTTTGAATGATTTAAGTCCAAAAGAATGTAAGTTGTGGTATACCTGAAAGACTGAAACACTGCCTGCTGTAATAACTGGGGCACGGATGTCTCTTACAAATATCACAACTGGAAATTTCCAATTTTCTTTTATAGAAAAGAGAAATTAATCTATGTGAATGAATATAAGAGCCACAGTTCACATTCACCAAAAGCAGAACAAGCAGTGGATTTAGATTAGCATTTTCAAGTAAACACTCTTAATTGAAAGTGAAGTGTTTTTGTTGTGGCACTGATTTCATTTGAGATTTCTATAGCAGTAATGAGATGCATGAAGAGTGTAGGAATAGCTCCCCTAATCGTACGCCTCTGCAGACCTCCAAAGTGATTTCAAGGGAAGTTCACGCTTGGGGCTTGGCACTGAGATGCAGGGGCCGCAGCATACATCCTTTGTGTGAGAAATAAACAAGAGATAGTTCTAGAGAATGGCAGGGTGAGGGGAGTGGCCCTGAGCCCAGCGCACAGTGGAGGCACCTGGGGAGTGAAAGGGATGCCAGACAACCTGATGCCTGGGGCTCACCCCGATCTGTTACGCCAGGATTATGTGGGGATGGGGACAAGCTGCAGCACAAATACACATATGTAGCTATGCATGGACATGTATGGAAACATGTGAGTACATATGTGTCCACACCCTTCTTTTAAAAGCTTCCTAGATGACAAAGTGAGCAGCCAGGATGGAGACTAACCAACTCAGGACTCCTTTCCCTGAAGTCACCTCACAATGAGATCCAGCAGCCTGAAGACCTCACTGCTAACCTTATGTCCTAGCCGCTGCTATCTAATATGGACCTGAAAGAGGTATGCAGAAGAGTCCTAGTTCCCCAAATGTCATCATTTCTCCATAGCTTACCTCCATCACGGACAAATGGGCCCCTAAACCATCAACCCTGAGTTCTGCATGTTCTACACAAAGTGTTGACAACACAGAGCATCTCTGTTTTGGGGTTCCTTCCAGAGGATGCACCTCCCTAATGTCCACTCAGGTTGGAACTTGGTGGGACGTATGCCATGCTGCCCGGTCACCTGCCTCTGTGCATCTGCTGATCCACGAGAACCTATTTGGGACTGCTTGCTCTGCATTCCATAAAGTCTTTATGTTATGCAAGTTCATCTAAAGAACTTTCTCCATACATTAGAATACCTGAATCCCGCCTGCTAGGGTGTGTAACATCCTGATGAATCATGGAAGATCAACTTCAGAGTTCAATTCAATTCCAAGAAAGAGTTGCTCTTCTTTGTCAATGCTTATGTTTCCCTTTTATTTACTCTTTATTTATATAACAAGAATTTTATAATCATGTTATCCTTTATGCTTTGTTGCCATGATGCTAAGAAATAAATTGTGTATTTGTACTGGAACTTCAACCACAACGTACGAGAAAAGTGCAGTAAATATAAAGGACACACTGACACTAACGACCCCTCCCCTCTGACTCGCCTTCTCCCATCATACACTCTTCTCCCTGTTCTTGCCCCTTTCTGAGGGGACATCGTTTGCATGAGTGTCCTCTGTTGTGCTCTTAAGAAAACCTGAGTCAGTCCAAACTCTGACCTATCATAGTCATTCGGACCAGGGGGAGAGCCGCAAGTCACACAGGGACAGCTCTGACACATACAGCTGCTGACGACATACTGTGAGGCTTTCGGAAGCCACCCTTCCATGTGATAGCAGCAGCAGCAGCATTCAGCGTGATTTTAATCACCTCTGGTAACGACACAAAATAGGACTTGAGGAGCTGCTTCAGAGGGTGGCAGGAAGGACAGGAAAGATGTGTTCAAGGTGAGGGGGAGAATTCAGGGCAACGTGTCCTGAGTGTAGTAAATTTCTTTACTTAAACATTCATTGTATGTTTTGATCACCCCTTGTATCTGAAGTTTAGGTAGAATTACTTTCTTATTTCTGTATTCGAATTTTATTCTACATACTATGTGTTTTATACCATAATTCTGATTATAGCTAGGTACAATGAGCAAATAAGATGACTGATAAGTGCAGTTCTCTCTCCACAAAAAATAAAGTCAAAGATGTCCACACTGGCTTTGTTCACAGAGGCTCACCCTAAGGAGGAAACGTAACAGAAAACGGGCATTTGTGCTCCAGCATTCACCCCGTCCCACCTCCCGCCTTTCCCTCGCCCAAATCTCCCAGTGCCTGACAAGGTGATTTCCCCATTGTGCTTCTTACTGCCATTGTAATTAACATAATTTTTCTTTCGGAGAAAGACGAAATGAAGATAAATCATTTTTAGTTCTAGGGAAACATTTTAAGAACACAGTTACTTTTCAGAAATTTTACTGAGTTCACAGGGGCAGTGACGTCGGCAGTTTGTTGAGAGCTAAATCTCTTAAGCACATGGTGCGAGTACAGTGCACAAGGCGGCCCGCAGTGTGCCGTGAAAGAGTAGGGGACACTTCCTGGCACCCACGCGGGTCCTCCGATGTGTCAGGACGCTTCCTGGCACCCACGCGGGTCCTCCGATGTGTCAGGACACTTCCTGGCACCCACGCGGGTCCTCCGATGTGTCAGGAGGCCTGAGGGAAATGTAGTGGCCTTTGAGCCTATTTTCATTGAGGTGCTGTTCTGGAAAATCACAAAATAGGCCAGATGCCACTGCAATCAATATTGCATAATTTTTGTAAATCCTCTTTTTTTTTTTTTTTTTAGTCAATACTGTTAAGGCCAAAGGCTGTTATGCTTTACCTAAAACCAATGAAAAATTAAAGCTCCAGGTTTTCTGGCACCATAAATAGTACACTTTACTTAAATGAAATATGATATATTTTTATTTTGATAAATTTTGAAACCTACCTTCTCTTTTAAAAGGCGAAAGAGAATCCAAGGTATTATGCATAAAACATAGATTACTATTGTGTGCTGATTACATAAACTAAGGCCGCAGCAAAAAGCACCAATTTTAGCTATCTGAAAATAAGTAGGGAAAAAAACTGAGTTAGAAATTCATCAATATCTCCAGCACAAAAAGCTACTTTTACTATTTAAACCAAACATTTTGAATCAGCATTCAGGATAAAACAGGCAAATCATTATACTCTTATCAGTCACTAATACTTACCACTATGATTTTCTGAGAGAAGGTCTGGCCATGTTCTGCAGGCTAGCCTCAAACTCATGACCCCACCTCAGCATCCTGGGTGCTGGGATTATGCGTCGTGCTCCACCCACCACACCCAGTTTCGTCACCAGAGATTTTGTTAATGCTTCCCATTTTCATGAAGCACTTGCAGTTTGACCATCTTTCAACTGACTATCCAGTGCTAACAGTAACAAGGTATTGTGTAATTTATTTTATGTTTAATTTTAACTTATTAGCAATGTGTGCAACGTATGACGCTTCCATTCTGTCTGCAGTTGGTTCGTGTACTTCACCCATTCTCATTCCTTTTCTACTCTAGCCCTCCCTCCCCTCTCCACCCACCTTCTGCGCCCTTCCTTATATTGTACTTGGAAACCTGGGCGGTACCCTTGCCTTTCCGACATGTTACTTTCCCAGTTGACAGAGGCTCTGCTGGACCAGACTCAGGCGGCTCCCCCTCAAGGCGGCCCTTGCATGGGGTGTCCCGTCATGTGATGTTCACTTTTAGCAGAAGCTCTGCGGAGTCCGCTCAGCCAGAGCCCTCACCTCATCAGGGCATCCAGGCAGGCATCTAGGCTCGTGCCTCTTCCTCCGCTCCACCCCGGGGCCTCCCTGGCCCTGCTGCCAGCAGGAACTGTCAGGTCAGAAGAGCCAGGTTCCCTTCACCCTGCCGCCTGCCTCAGGAATTCTCCGTGCACTGACCCAGCCTGTGTCTTGGCTCCACTTTTCTTGTATATAGAACTGAGCCTGATCTCTCTCCCACATGCTAAAACCCCACTGCAGTTATCCCTAAGCCTAATGCTGCAGCAAGTGTGTCCACCATTCCTTACCAAGTGCATTAAATAACTCTCTTTAATACAACAAGGAAAAGATTATTTTACACAAAATCTCTAATAGCATCATGGACCTGTTCAAGGGAACACCAGTAAGTCAGTCTGCTCCATGGCTCCTACGTTCTTTGAGAACACAAGGTGCCCCACACTGAGATACTGAGCAGTTCTGAACATGTAGGTGCCAGGCTCACGAAGACTCCAGCAATTTTTCTATTTGTGTAAAGAAAGCCAGTGCACACTACCTTTACAGAATGCTGGATTTCTTTGTACTCTTGGTAACAGTTTAATCTCTTCTGAGCTACTTTTTACATTTATACTTTAAGCAAATATAAATTTGATCATTTTTACAATCAGTGTGTTTATCAATGAACCATAATGATTTACAGTTTAAGGTGGTTGGTTTAACTATAGCCTGGCACTTTACAATCTCTCTCTTTCTCTCTGTCTCACACACACACACACACACGCACACACACGGGATGGTGGATGAACTAAGCAGCCTGCCTTTCCTCTTGTACTCAAGGAGGGTTTTATAATCCTTCCTTTCCCAAGAAACTTCTCAACTCAGGAGAAAAAGTCCCATGTCCCATGAGGGCTATTGTGGGTCACTCATAATCAAAGGGCTGAGAACATTCTCTCTCTTAACATGCCTAGATTACCCTGACAGTAATCAGAATAGATAAACAGCATCTGAACCAAAGTTAAAAGGAAACACAAAATCTGTCTAAAAATTAAAACAAAAATGATTTCACTTTGATCAAAATAGGTTACCTTTGATCTCTCCTTTGCAGTTTTCGCCTCCTCAAAATGTACAGTAAGAGCCATAAGCAGCCCCACAAACAGATTGTTTAGGCTAAAAACCTCTGCTGCAATGGACCACTGCCATGTTAGACGCGAAAATGAAAACACCCCCGCAGCAAGGATTCCTCCGGCGCGCGAGCCAGAAAGCCTGCAAAGACAGATAACATGAAATCTTCTTTCCAACAGAAAGAACTCACTCTATTTTCCTTTTCAAAAACTGTACCAGCAGAAATTATGACAGTCACCCATCCAGCACCTGCCCAACACATTATATGGTTCATACATTACTTCATGGAATAGCTCCTTCCAACAGACTTTAATTAGAAAGCCCACAATCTATTAGCAAGCAAATGAACAAAATTATGGAGCGAATGAAGTTTTGTTTTCTAGTGTAACCTCTAGACTCAAGTCAGTTCAGGAATGAAGAAACAGTAGCTAGAGGTAGCAAATGTGGCACGTCATACTAGCTCAGTGAAGAAGAATGATCTTGGTCAGTATGTACAAAATACATTTCACAGTAAAAGTTAATAAAATGTCAAACACCCCGTTAGGAATATCATTCTCATTTTTTTTTTCTTTACTGGGAGTCGATCTCAGGACCTTGCATTTCCCAGGCAGGTGCTTGTGCCACTGAGCTATCTCCCTCACCCCACTCAACTGTAGGGTGTTTGAGTCCACATCCCTTCTGCTTATACTGCCCCACTTAAGACAAAGAATATTTCGGTCACAATATCTGATGATTTTAAGATATAGCTAAGTTCTTAGTGTCTAATGTTTTTTCTTTAGACAAAGCTGAAGTTCAAGATGCTGTTGTTTAACGAGGGAAGTAGGAATGGGAATTTCAGTAACACCATTGTAATCAAATGTAGTGTTTTTTGAAGCAGCTATGCATTTCAAACCATCAAGAACCCGGAGCTTGATTCAGGGAATTGGTCTGAATCTGGTAATGTATGGGCACATCAAGCCCAAACAGCTTCCTATTTTGCTATACCCCTGAGGCTACAAATATTAATACTATTACTGAATACTTAATAGTGTCAGGAAATCCAGCAAATATTACTGTGCCTAATAATTATGACAGCTGGCTCCAAGTCACTCACTTTTAACTGTATTTTTTATGTACAAAAGTATGAGGGGCTGGGGAGATAGCTCAGCAGCTTAAGTAGGTGCCTGGCAAGTGCAAGGACCCAAGTTCGATCCCCAGTACCTCATGCTATGCCAGCCCTAAGACCCCGGGCACATTGTGCAGCCCCTGAAACCAGGCGTGATGCTGCATGCCTATAATCTCAGCCCTGGGGAGGCTGAAACAGGGGGACCACTATGAGCCTGAGCTGAATAGCGAGACCCTATAACAAATAAACAAAGAAAATATTAAATTTTTTAAAGTATAAAATAATTCTACTGCTATTAATTAACTATTATAGAAAAGTTAGATAAAACTTTCAGTATCATTGGGCCTGGAGATACACCTTGGTGGTAAAGCCTGTGAGGAGAATGACTGAGGTCCCAAGTTTAATTCCTGGCACCAAAACAAAGTCTAAAAAAATAAAATAAGATATATATATATATATATATATATATATATATAGAGAGAGAGAGAGAGAGAGAGAGAGA
>NDGN011540159.1:338-14222 GCA_002564285.1 Tympanoctomys barrerae | reverse complement strand
ATGAATATGTTTCTTGATTTTGGCACAGAGAGAACTATTATATGACTGATCTGTAAACTCTTCATGCTTAATTTAAACAATTTTATTGTTACATTCATTTAAGCTTGCAAATTTTTTTTACAATTATTAATCTCATGTTATGTATTCATTTCAGAAATATTTTTCTAAAATTCACTGTCTACATCTTATATCTTTCATATTTCAACATTTGCCTCCAATTTTTAATTTGCTATATAATTATTGATTTTCAATAAAGTTAATTATGAGTTAAAAGATATGTCAAGGTCTCAGATGATGAATAAATTGAATTTTTTATTGAATTCAATTTGTATATTAATTTTTCTGTACCTCAGTTTTCTTAATTATACTATAAAAGCAAATATCACAGTTCATCTAAAGTGGATATGTATTGCTGAGAGTAGTACTTGGTAAATGCATAATGCATTATATTTTATAATAATAACCACTATTGTTGTTGTTAAACATAAATATTATATTACTATTTATTCACTTTAATTTCAAGTCTTATAAACACAAAATGCTAAATAAGTGGGGTTGCCTGGAAGATGATAGTCAAAATTTTATTACTATTTCCTTATGGATAGTCTTATGGGCATTTATTTTCCATTCATTACATTTTTCAGTATACTTTTATAATAAAGTTAAAAGTTAAATTTTATGCTGAAATGACTTGACAAGGATTATGACAGAAATCTAGACTAGTTTAAAATTTGTAACCAGTCACATTATAGCATTAATGAAATATTAATTGAATCTATTGCTATCTGACAAAAACTTTACATTTATGTACCTTATTTTACTTAATTCTAAATTCCTTCGAACTAGAAGTTGTTTTAAAGTTTAATCAATGTGAATTTACAGAACTAAAGGTAGATGTTTATCACTGTCAATATTCTGACCAACTAAAACTAAAAGAATTTTATTTTTCATTTTAAAAAGTACCAAGTAAAGTCCCAAAGGTGCCTTTCATATTAAATCTTTAATTAGAAACCACTTTGGTTTCTGACACATATTGCACAGATGCTTAAGTGTTAAATATTACTGGAGCTTGATTACAAAAGGCAATGATTAATTTTAAAGCAGACAAAAAAGGCTCTGATTACAAAGGAATGATTAAGGCGA
Source organism: Tympanoctomys barrerae (assembly GCA_002564285.1). Taxonomy (NCBI): domain Eukaryota; kingdom Metazoa; phylum Chordata; class Mammalia; order Rodentia; family Octodontidae; genus Tympanoctomys; species Tympanoctomys barrerae. The sequence continues at coordinate 13,079 of NDGN011540159.1, read as the reverse complement.
ATGTCAGACATTGTACATTTATAGCAGTCTTTTGCCATTATCAAAGGATAAGACTTTGGAAAAGTTTATATTTAGAATGCAGGGTACTTTGTACTTCATTAGGTCAAGCAGTCCAACTCCAGTAAGGATTACAGGCCCCCGGGGCTTTGCTGCTAGCAAACCACACCGGCCTGGTTGCAGAATGGGCCTAAGGAGCCACCATAGTTTAACTTCTCGCGGTGCCAGACCCAGGTGAGACGTGGCCAGCGCCTGAGGGGAAGTTGGCAACCTGAGGTAGAACCAGTGGGCGCCAGGCTGCTGAGAGACGGTATTCGGAGGAGTTTACCTAGAAGAGAGATGAGACGGAAGGGAGGGAGGAAAAGGCTGAGCAGAGCAAGACTGCTGCCCAGACCTGTGAGCGTGGAGTCAGCAGGGCACAAGGCAGAGGAGGTCAAAATCGCAGCACACTTGCCGATTGTGTCGGGGCTGCCGAGGCCGGGTTGGCCGCCCCAGACGGGCAGGGCCTGGACGCCGTTCCCAGCATGCTCCGCGCTCGCGCGGGCCAGGCAGGAGGTGAGGAGAGGATAGCTCAGGACAGGCCTAACCGAGTCGTCTTTATTGTGCCTTGCAGGATCCTCAGACTTGGTTATAAAATATTTAACAGAGAAAAGGAAGGATCCACAAGAGGCTCGGCCCGAGATGAGTTTCGAGTCCTTGTTTCAGCACATCATCTTTGCCGAGCACCAGGCTGAGGAGGGTCGGCGGGTGATGCGAGAAGGTCTGGGGTTTCTGGTCCTTTCTGGGGCCTTTTGTTTTCTTCAACTGGGCGCTTGGAGGAGAAGGAAAAATCCCGAAGGTGGTGGGCAGAGCCACAGGGGAGTTTACATATTGAGGAAAAGACACAAAAAGTGTCAAACCTGATTCTACCAGCATGGAGACTTTACTAAGATTGATGTGTCTAAAGATTTAATTTGTATTACAGTAAGGTCAGAAATAGCCAGATGTCGTGAAAAAATTAGGAAAGCAACAGAGGAGCTGAACGAAGAGAAAATCAAATTGGAATCTAAGGTACTGAAGCACAGAGCTTGCTAAATATAACTTGGAAAAGTCTTTCTGAATTTTTTTTGGGGGGGGCATTATTTTACTCTGACTTCTTGTCCTTCAGTTGTGAAGCACAGGACTTGTACGCTGGCTAGTGCAGTTTCATGTCCCATAATGAGTTCTAAATTTCATGATGCTTTGCTTTTGCTGTGACCTCCAGGTTAAGTAGTGGAGAACTAACTCATTGTTCATTTTGTGAAATGGTTAAGTTTTTTAAAAGGCACGATGGCAGTGGAAGAGGAATAATTGTTTAATAAGTAGTTGGTGCAATATATACATTTTGAATAATAAATAATTTAAGTGTGTTATGTTGATGCAATGGATTGACTGTAACTTTTAAATGAATCTCTCTGCCTTTTGCTTTTCAGTTCTCTACCAAATTTTGTATAGGCCTTTCATGCAAAAGCATACCACTTGCCTTTTTTTTTCTTATGGGACACATATAGAGTTCTGTTGTTTTAAAAATAGAAACGAGAGTGGTAGCTTCTTGAAGAAGGATTTTAAAGGGTAGGTAGAATAACAGGAAAGAAAGAGAAATACAGGGGCCAGGGAGATAGCTCAGTAGAATAAGCACCTAGTCGAGTTCAGTCCCTGGTACTGAAAAGAGAGAGAGAGAGAGAGAGAGAGAGAGAGAGACAGACAGACAGACAGACAGACAGAGATACAGGAAAAAACAATGTGCCAGAGACAGGAGATAAATCTGTCCCATGCATATTGCAAAAGAAATTTAGTCAAAAGCAGAGGATGACCATCTGGAATTAGAGGAAACTGTTGTAACCCAAAAATCAAAAACTGGACTCAACTTAAAAATGTAAAAAGCGCTTTATTTAGCTGAGCTCAGGGGCAGCATATACTCTCCTCTCCAAGTAGGTGTGTGCTCAGGTGGGGAGAGACTAGGGTTTTTAAGGCTGAAAACCGCAAAGGGGAGGCCTTGTGACTTGAGTGCGAGAGAATGCAGCACTGGGGTCAGTGTCCACTTACGGGAAACAGGTTACATTCCTTCAACACGCAGTTACAATTTTCAGGAACAAACAATTAAATTTTATGGCATGGTGTTGATAATGGAATGTCACAAGTTGGATATTGAGATAATTTTGGGAACGGGGAGTTATATCCTAGAACAAATAATCATTATTTTAGGATATGGGGGATGATCACAGGATACACTGAGCAGATTGCTTTTTAACAATCTGTGGTTAAGAAAAAAGGAATAGTTTGAACATTAACAGTGTTCAGAGGTCCCACGGCCAGCTTGAGCCACCAAGATGGAGTTTAAGTTGTCAGCTTATATCAAACAGGTCTCGATAACGAGGTCACAGTGGAAACGTACAGAGGTGTGTAATAGAATGGCTATTCTTGTTATAAAATGGAGTCAATCACATAGGTTATAACAGAAATGCACAGAATTGTATAACAAATTAGCTGTTCTAGTTACAAAATGAAGATGGTTACATAGGTTATAACAGAAACTATGGGCAGTTCTTCATCAGGTTGTGGTGTGATAAAAGTAGTTTTGGGAAGATCTGTCTTAGTTCCGATTAGAAGAATAGGGGTACTTAGGAAACTAAAAGCATTTAAGTATGTCACAATGAAGGCCTTACTAGAATGTGAAGAGACAGTTCTTCGAAAGTATTTATTCAATACTTAAGGAGGGACTACTCAAGCAGTATGCAATGAGAACTCTGAGCAAGTCTGTGTACTTCACATACGTTTGTTATAGCTTTTACTTTATGAAGAGCTTTTCATTTTTATCAATAAAATAATCCTAGGGGACCAGAGATATAGCTCAGTGGCACAGGTGTGTGCCTAGCAAGTGCAAGGTCCTGAATTAGATTCCAGTATCCCCCAAAATAAATAATCCTAGGATCTCTTCACCTTTTAAACTTTGGCCCTTTCTTCTGTGTCATGTTCAGACATCAACCAAAGAGCTTCCCCTTGCTAAAATTGAGAACTTTGGTAAAATTACCTTATTAAACAAACAATAACACTTATGGTTGTATAATCCATTATTTTATGAGCAATATATTTATAAAAATGTTTTACCCATTTTATTCTCATTGTATGCTTTCTGTAGTGTGTGTATACATTAGTGTATACAATGAACTAATGGTTACTAATAGTGTGAAGATAATGGGAAAGTGTAGTCTTTTAGTTTAATTGACACTTAAAATTATAAGTATCTATGGATATCATGTTTTTTGTAGTGCTCAAATCAAGTACATCTACTCGATATTTATCTTTTATTTTGGGGGGTACTATGAACTGAATTTAGGACCTTGTGCTTGCCTTTGAATTATATCCCTCACCCTATTTATCATTTCTTTGTGGTAAAAATATTAAAAATCTGGTGACTAATATACAGTAAATTTTGTAATCTGTAGTCACCCTGCTGTGCCATAGAACATCAAAATTTACTTCTCTCATTTAACTCAGTACCTGGTGGCCAATCTTTTCTCATTTTTCCTGACCTACTAGAAAAAATGTGTCTATTTAAAATAGAATTTGGAACTATTATTCAGTAGAGACCCTACCTCATCCTTTGCTTATGACTAGCAGATAAACTAGTTGATACCAACAGTGCCAAAAGCTCATGATATGGGCAAAACATAAAGAATGTCATGATGTGATTTTCTCCTTCTTGAAAAAAGTAAGATACTTTCAGGCCTGCTAATTAGAAGGTAAAGAATAGGCAAAATGTATATGAGTAGGGCATGCATAGCTAACAGATATATTGGTATTTATATGGTGGGCATTGTTCTAAACACTTCCCTTGTATTAACTCCTTTAATCTTGACAGGAAATCTGTGTTGAGGCACTATTCTTATCCTCTGTTTGTAAGTGAGGATACTAAGAAATAAAATGACTTGTACCATATATAATTTGAAAAATTAAACTATCATAATGAAAATAATGAGTGATGCCAGCATATTTTATTAAAACAGATTTTTTAAGGGCTGGCCTGATAGCTCAGTGGACTAAAGCATTTGCTTAGGCAGAGTGCAGAGGCCAGGGTTCAATCCCGGCATGCCAGGCCACCCTACCTCCTAGGACTCCCTGAGACATTGACTGAGACTGGGGGTGGTGGCACGCACCTTTAATCCCAGCACCTGGGAGGCTGAAAACAGAAGGATCACTACCAGTCTGATCTGTGTATTGAGACCCTGTACACCCTATAGACCTTGTCCTAAAATACAGGAAAAAAGAACCCAGATTTCTTAAGCTTAGTTTAAACTTTTTTCTTCATGACATATAATGAGACATCTGAAGGTTTGCATCTGGGGCAGTATTTTTAAAAGGTCACTTATGTAATGTTTTTGTGTAAAATGCATTTTTGCAGGATTTGTGAAGATAGTGATCTGACAGGTAATAATTTATTTTTAAATAAAGAGCTTGCTCTTTGCAATATTCTCTTTGTAAAATGTTTTCTTTTTGTAATACTTTCTTTGTTATTAAACAATCTTGCCTGAAATGGAAATATAATTTGTTGATATATACACATACATAAAAAATGATTCAATTGTTTGTATTAGAAAAGAGGCAGAGCAAATCTTTAACATTGTTTAGAAACGTTTGCTGAAATTACTAATTAATACAGCCTCATAAATGTGCATTGCTTTTTAATCAGCTCATATAATGGGTTATAATACAATTGTATCTTACTAATAAAATTAACATATGAGGGTCACAGTTCATGAGACACTAATTTGTAATTGAAATAATTTGATTTATAATTATAGTCAAGATGATATGTGTGTGTTTATAAAGATTTTAAAAGTGGAACTACAATTATAATGGAAATGACTAATGGGAAAAACTAAAGGAGTAATTATAAATTGATTTCTTGTTTCTTTTATTCTCTGAGTTAATTATATGTCTGCCTATAACAATGAAAATATATTTACTTGAATATTTGACTTGGCATTTATTGACCCATTTATCAAGTGGAAGCGCAGTATGAGGAGAAACTAGAACATACTTTGAATAGAAGAATACTTGAGCTGTTGTGCAGCTATATATTTGGAAAATATTTGGAGCATTTATTTTGGAGGCTTCTTGTGGTCAAAATGTATTTGGGAAGTACAGTATTCATTTTTTCCCCTGTTCTGTAAAACTCAGGTAGCATGTAATTAGAACTTGAATGATAGCACTTGCCTGTCAGGGCTCAGTGGATTCTTTAAAATGTATGATTGCAAAAGTCTCAGATTGTATAGTATGAGTACTTTGTGAATTGGACAGCCGTATGCCTGGTTAGGTTTGGTAATACAAAAGCAGAAAGATAAGAACATGCCCTCGTTTTGCATTAATACTTACCAGTATAACTAAAGATTTTGCTAGTCAAGGAAAGGTTTTACAATACAGATAAGAGAGCAAACCAAAATTAAGAATTTAGGATAATTACATTTTCTTTTAAACACCTTTCTGCTATTTTAAAAATGGTATATAATTATAATTTGGGCATTTAATATTTTAAAACATCTGACATAAAACCTAGTACAATACCGTACTCCTTAAAAAGGAGTAATAGAGGAAAATTGAGGCTATTTTGTGAATATTGTGCTCATTTTACTTCTTCTAATTTAACTTACTGCATTAATATCATAATGATGTATAAATTTTAAAAGAAAAGGATATTGACATGAAGTAATTTAAGATAGCTCCATTTACTTCTTTACTTCACGATGCCCAGTTTTTTTTTTAATTAATAAAAGTTAGGAAACCTTCCATAACAGCAAGCAGTCATATTCTTTAGTGCTACATTACCTAGTTAGGGAAAGAACAAAACCATAAAGCAATATTTTTTATAATATGGAAATGGAGTTTTGTAATTGAGGGATTTTTTTTTTTTATATATTTTAGCAAAGAAGAATTTGGACCTATCTAATTATTTCACTTTATTGTTGATTAAAAATTGCTCAAAAGGGTTGGCCATATAGCTCATTAGATTAAAGGGCCTGCTTAGGTACAGGCTGGGTCTGTGGTTCAATTCCCAGCATGCCGGACAGGCCCTGCCCCAGGGTGCACTGAGACTCCAACTAAGACTGGGAGTGGTGGCGCATGCCTATAATCCCAGCACTTGGGAACCTGAAAACAGGAGGGTTGCTATGAGTCCAGTCTGTATAGTGAGACTTTATAGACCCTGTAGACCCTGTACTAAATACATTAGAAAACAAGTTGCTCAAAAACATGAATGAAAGGACATTATTTGTTTCCTTTACTTAACATTTGTTTAAATAGCTTACAGGTTATTTAATCTTCATTTAAAAAAATAAAATTGAAATTCTGTTTTTTCAGAAGATAAATTTACCACTGTGTTTTCATCAGTTGTGACCAAGAACATTTTAAGAATGGTTACAATTTGTTGCTTACAAAGTCTCTTAGTTCTTCACAGAAAATTCCTTTTAAATCAGTTGGATTAAAATGGTGAATTCACCAAGGAAGCAGAAGAAAAATAGAATCTGGAGCATAACTAAATTGAGCTTACATACAGGAGGAATATCTCTTATATTGTAAAAACTAAAAATAATAGGTAACATTTAGTAAACAATGCTATATGACAATTTTTATATTAAGAGTTTTATTAATACTTCAAATTTTACAAAAGAACTCTATGAAGTATTACTGTTATCCCCAATTATATTTAATAAAACCATCTTTAGAAGAAATAAGTAATGAGCATGAGTTATGTTAAGTGCTGAGTTGCAGATCTAAGATTTGAAACTATATTTGACTAAAGAACTCTCAGCTTTAACCACTGTAGTGTAAACAAGGAAGAAGAAAAGGTAGAGAGTAGATGCAAAGCAGTTTGAAGAACTAGTAACAGAAAATTAAAGACATAACTAACTAAAAGTCTCTCAGTTTTATTGTGTCAAACAATTTACTGTATGTGCAATTATTTTTAGGGAATATTTAAACTGTGCCATTTATTTTTTGCTCTGCTTTGTCAGTTGTGTAACCTTGTATAACCAAGCAGTGCCATTCTTTTGGAAAGATTTTCCTTTAATCTTCTTGCTGTTTATTACTAAAGATCCCTATCAATCAAGAACCCTTAGTTCTTGCCCTTGAGGTACTTAAAATCAGAGGAATTATCCATTTCTTAGAAAGGAGGCTCTGTCACCTTAGGTTTCTCTTTATTGCCAGTAATAGAAATTCAGTTCCAAATGGCTTAACCAATATTAGGAAATTACTGACTTAAATAATTGAAAACATACAGTTGAGTTGATATTTTATAAATTATAATTGCATCAGGTTGCTTTGCTTATAACAAAAATTTGGCCATGGTAGCTTTACCAAATAAGGGTTAAGTTTTTCATATACTAGAAAGTGTGAAGGTGGGCCATCCAGGGACATTTCTTTATAATAGTTACTCCATGAAATTCTAGATTCCAGCAGTTCTCTTTTTTTAGGTTGTAAGCTTTATCGTACAAGGTGAACTATACAATATGTCAGTTTCCATGTTTGTTTCAGCTGCCTCAATTCCAGTAGCTAAATTGAACTGTAAGTTGTTATCTAATTTGTGTTGGCTTATATAATTACTGTCTTCCAAATTTGTTTCGGGTAATGCCTTAGCACAGTCTCCTTTACTTCCTTCTGTAACACTTATCTTATGAGGCAGACTTCTTCATTCCCTTGTAATCTTCCACTCAGGGAGTAACTGATACTCAGGGAGTAACTTGTCATCCCTCAGATAAATGTTTGGTGAATTGCTACTGGTTTTCATTCTCTTGTGTGTTTTAACAATTAAGCATTCCATCTTGAAATTTTAGAACTCAGGAATGACTAATAAGACTGAGATTAATAAATACATAAAAATAGTCACAATTCTTAGGAACATTTGAAAACAATTATTCTAAGAGGTTGGAAATATCCATTTATCCCTGTTGATTTCGAGAAATATTAGAACATGCTGGTAATATATAATGGTGAAGATAATTTTGGGAAATTGGCACGTGTTATGAGCTTACCATATCACAATGATTTTGAATCCCTTTAATCCCCCTCCCTTTAACCCCTCTTTTGTATCCCCTTTCCTGTTCTCCAAAAGTCTACCTGTAGTTTCCTGTCATGTTTCCTTGATTTAATTCATTTATTGATTTGCTTTCTCATATAAAAAAAAGCCATGCAATATTTAACTTTCTGAATCTGGCTTATTTTCTTATTTTCTTGTCATGGTTGTCTCCTGTTACATCTGTTTTCCTTCAGGTGACATGGATTCATTCTTTTTGATGGCTAGATAATACTTCATTGTTTATTTATACCACATTTTCTATATCCATTCATCTACTGACAGGAATCTAAGTGGCTTCTATAGATTAGCTACTATGTATTCTGATACCGTGCATGCTGTCTTTCTTTTGAGAGTACATCCAAAAGAGGAATAGTTGCATTTAATGGCATTGCTATTTTTTAGTTTTTAAAGGCATTTCCTTAGTGGTTATATAAACTTACGTTACCCCCTGATGTAGGAGGGTTCTTTGTACTTTCATGTGTGCCAGCATTTATTGTATTTTCATATTCCTGGTGATAGCTATTCTGACAGAGATGAGATAGAATTTCAAGATAGGGTTTTTTGTTTTTGTTTTTTGGTGCCAAGGACTGAATCAAGGTACTTTTGCTCTGCACTTTCTTAATGGCTAAAAATGTTGACCAGTTTTTCATGTATTTATTGGGCATTTGTATTTTTTTTGAGAAATGTCTGTTTAATTCATTTGCCCATTTTTGATTGTTTTGTGGGGAAATGGCTTATGTTTTTTGAGTTCCCTATATTTTCTAGTGATTAATTCTCTACCAGAAGAGTAACTAGAAGAGATTTATCTCCCATTCTATAGGTTGTCTCTTTATTCTTGTTCACTTTACTGGTGAAGCTTTTAAATTGGATGTAGTCCTATTTGTTGATTCTTGATATTACTTCCTGGCCTATTAGAGTCCTAGTCAGGAAGTCTTTGCCTGTGCAGTAGGTTCAGGTGTTTCTTCTATGTTATCTTCCAGCAATTTCATAGTTTCTGATTTTATATCTGTGTCTTTAATCCATGTTGATTTGATATTCATGCAGGCTGGGAGATAAGGATTTAGTTTCAATCTTCTACATGTGGCTATCCAATTTCCTCCGCACCATCTGTTAAAAAGGCTGTCTTTTCTCCTACATATGTATGTATGTAGGTTTTTTATTTTGAAGGGATATTGTATTTTGTTGAACATTTTTTCTGCATCTATTGAAATGATCATATAGTTATTTATCATTGATTCTACTTATATGGTGTGTTAAATTTATTAGTTTACATCCTTAGACAAATTATGCATTTTTGTTGAAGATTTTGTTTGTATCTGTCATCAATGATCTTGATCTGTGGTTTTCTTCTTTCTGTTGAGTCTTTTATTTGTTTTGGGGTTCATAGATTTGATTTGGAGGAATTTATCTTTTCTATTGCATGGAGAAATTTGAGGTGCATTTACTATTACTATTTCTCTAGAAGTATGATGAAATTCAACAGTAAATATTTTATGTCTTTTTTGTAGTTGGTAGAGATTTTTTGTTTTACTATATAAGTCTCATTGTTTGTTATTGATGTTTAGTATGAAACATTCATTTTTAAAATTGTTTCTTAAAAATCATGTATGTATTTATTTATTTGGTAGGGGGTCTTGCTATGCAGCTCAGACTCAAAGAGATCATCCTGTCTCAGCTTCTCCAATTTTGGTGGCCGGCATGGTGCACCTGGGGTTCTGGGGCAGCATGGCATGGAATATCGGAGATTGAACCTGGGTCCTTGCACTTGCCAGGCAGGTGCTTAGACCGCCAAGCTATTTCCTCAGCCCTTCTTGGTTCAATTTTGATAGGTCACATGTGTCTGAGAATTTGTCCATTTCTTATTCTCTGATTTATTAGAATGTTTTCAGAATAATTTCTAAAAATCCTCTGGATTTCAGTGGTGTCTTAATTTCACCCTTTTCATCTGTAATTTTATTAATTTGGGCCATCCCTAACTCTTTTTGGTTAAAGGTTTACTAATATTTTTTATCTTCTCAAAGAACTAACTCTTGGATTCAGTGATCTTTTTTATTTTTTTATTCTAAAGTTCATTAATTTTCACTCTGATGTTTATACTGTAATTTCTTTATTGATTGTGAAATTTTTGTTTTGTTTTTGTATGACTCTGAGATGTGCAATTGGATTATTTGAGAGCACGTGCTTTTTTCTAATGCATAACCTTATAACTAAACTTTTCTTTTGGAACAACTATCATGTGTCTGACAAATTTTGATATGTCCCATTTCAATTATCAGTTAATTATAGGAATTTTAAAAATGCCTCCTATTTTAGTGACCTGTTGATTGTTCTAGAGTATATTACTCAGTTTCCATATATTTGTATAGTTTCTGTGGCTTCTTTTGCTCTTGATTTCCAGTTTCATTTCATTTTGAACTGAGAGGATCAGGGGTTTCTTTTTGTAGTTTTTTGAGACTTAACGGCCTGAAATGTGCTCAGTTCTGTAGAAAGTTCCACATGTTACTGAAAACAATGTGTGTTCTGCTGTTGTTATACTCTACAGATGTCTATTAAATCTATTTGCTCTATATTATCATTTAGTTCTAGTGTTTCTATATTGATACTTGTGTAGTAGACCTGTTTGTGAAAGTTAAATATTTAAGTTCTCTGCTGTGATAACATTGGGATCTGTCTGATATTTATATCAAGTAGTGTTTTGTGACGTTGCATGTGGTGACATTCAGTGCAAATATACTTACAATCATTATCTCTTTTCATTGAATTGTATTCTTTTTTTTTTTTTTAATTTGGCACAAGGTCTCACTACACAGCTCTGACTCATAGTGATCCTCCTGCAGCCCCTCCAACACTTGGATTACAGGCATGAACCACAATGCCTAGATTTGGTGGCCAGCATGGTGCATCCAGAAGGCCAGCATAGCATGTAGTAATGGGGCTTGAACTTGGGTCCTTGTGTTTGCAGGCAGGTGCTTAGACTGCCGAGCTATCTCCCCACCCCTGAACTGTACTTTTCTTTCTTTCTTTGTTTCTTTCTTTTTTTTTTTTTTAATTTTAGTAAGGGTCTGTAGGGTCTCACTATGTAGATCAGACTTGTAGTGATCTGCCTATGTTCAGCCTCCCAAGAGCTGGATTACGGGCATGCACCACCATGCCCAGTCTAAATCACCATCTCAGTGTGCCCAGGGAGCGGGGCTGGCACAGCACATCAGGGATCAAACCCAGCCACTGTGTCTGCCTAAGCAGACACTTTAATCTGCTGAGCTATTTGATTTGGCCAGCCCTATACTCTACCAATATGTAAAAGCCTTTCTTTGTTTCTTTTGACCAGTTTTGGTCTACTAAATCAGGAAAGTGTAATTGCTCCTGGTTTCTTTCACATTTCAACTGTTGGTATCACTTTGTTTTTTTCTTTTTTCTTTTTAGTCTGTGCATGCTTTTGCAGGTGAAGTATTTTTCTTATATCCAGGCTGTTAGTCTGTGCCTTTTAATTGGAAAGGCCATTTACAAGGAATGGTACTATTGAAAGCTGTGTACTAATTTGCATCATTTTTTTTTTTTTACTTTTCTGATGTTTAATTATTTGTTTCTCATTTATCTACTTTCACTATGAGGCTTATTCCTTCCCTTGGTCCTAAGGGAGTCATTTTCTTCTAAGTCTATATTTAGCATTCCTTTAAATATTTTCTGCAATACTGTGTTAAAGGCCATGACTTTCTTTATACTTACCATGGAAGAGCTTAATTCCTGCTTCAATTTTGAAGAATAGCCTTGCAGAATATAGTATTCTGGACTGGCAGTTATTTTCTTTCAGAGCTTAAATACAGCCTTTCAAGACCTCCTGGCCTTTAGGATTTCTGTTAGGAAACCTGTTAGATGGTCTTATAAGTGACTTGGCACTTTTCTCTAACAGCTTTTAGTATGCTTTCTTTTGAATTTCTGGCATTTTGGACTATGATGTGTCATGGAGATGTGCTTCGCTAGTTGTATTTATTTGGCATCCTAACCACTTCTTTACCTGGCTATCCATCTCATTCTAAGGTTTGGTAAATTTTCTTCAATAATTTTAGTGAATAGAACTTTTATGTCATTGGTCTATACTTCTACACCATCATGTAAGCGGATTATTCTTAAATTTATTCTTTTTGGAATTATGTAAGGGATCTTGGATAATCTTTATATTGTTTCTCCCTTTTTATTGTTGCTGATTGAATAGTTTAGGATGTCTGCTCTGGCTTTAAGGCTGTACATACCCTTGTGTGATTCATCTTGCTAATTGCTGAGAGTTCAATACAGGAATATTGTGTTTTTTGTTTCATTTTTTCCTTTCCGGGAGTATGGTTGTGTGTTAGTTGATACATTGTGTCAACTTGGCTGAATCGGCTCTGGCAGCGTGGGCTGGGCCCAGGAATTGAGAAAGCCTTCCTACCACCCTGTTCTGCTCCTGTGAGGTCCCAGTCTTCAGAGGAGCTTGATCTTGGTAGCCACGCCACTGCTATGGAACACTGGTCTTTGCAGTCAGCGCAGGAGGAAGAGAGAGGCTTGATGGATGACGCAGCTGCTGCTCCCCCTCTGCTCTTCATTGTGTTCTGCCGCATGAACTGCTGACATTTGCCTTGGAGCCAGCGGAATATGGACTGAACCCTCCAGTAACTGTG
>NDGN011540157.1:34453-47941 GCA_002564285.1 Tympanoctomys barrerae | reverse complement strand
TTTAAGTTTGTAAATAATTTTTTACAATATGCAATCTATTATTAATCTCATGTATTCATTTCAAAAATATTTTTCTAACATTCACTCTGTCTGCATCTTACATCTTTCACATTTAAATATTTGTCTACAATTTTTAATTTGATACATAACTATTATTGATTTTCAATAAAGTTAACAATGAGTTAAAAAAAAAAAAAGACAACTCTCAGCCATGGGTGAGAGTTGAAAACGAGCCCAAAATTACCTTGCAGATCAGTACTGGCTGGCCTTCCTCAGCCACTAGTTTGAGAACCTTTTGAATCAACCAATTTAGTTATGAATTTGCTTTTTTTAATCTACTCATTCAACAACTATGTATTGCCCTCCTTCTATAGGAACCATACCTGTCAGCAAAAGATGTTACCCAAGAAGAGTAGGTGAAAATTCAGGGCTGCTCCTTGTCCTAACCTACCACCTCCTCCTGTGACATCAGCCTGCTAAGCCAGCCTGAGCCCTGTCTTGTCTTCTCCATACTGCTTGGGCCTCATCTGTTTTACTCTGGTCACCCCTGCAGACCCTGGGGCACCTTTCCTGGTGCCAGTCTCGGCCTTGGATGGGTCATTCTCACACAGCAGCCCCTTAGAAAACCCAAATCCAGTCAGAGAATCGCCATGCAGCATCATCAGGACCCAGGAAACCTGAAGTCGGCAGGGGTACCCGCTGAGGTCTCCAGCCGCACTGAGACCCTCCTTGTTCTATCTGTGGGCCTGGGTGCCCCCACTTGCTTACTGATCAAACCCAATGTCAGCAGTGGAAACAGATGTGGATTTAGTTTTTAATTATTAATGGATATTAACGTAAATTAATTTAATGTATAGTAACTCGTATCAATTCCCCTTACAGGAAGTGGGAACACTGAAGCATGGAAAGGAAAGGCCACAGGGCACCCCAAGGTCACAGAAACATCCTTCAGTGTCACAGAACCTGGCCTCAGACCCCAGAGCACACACAGTGACTGCACTTTGCTGTCTGCCATTCTATAGTCTAGGACTTCCTCCACTAGCCACACAGACCCCCCGCGCCAGCAGCAGGACTCTTAGCCCTGCTATACTGCTACAGATACGTCTTGGGAACTCTTGAATACAGTAAAGACAAACAAATATGGAAGGGCTTACCAACAGGCTCTAACCTTTGTGCTGCTGGAGATGGGGCCTTGTCCTATGCAAATAAATGGCCCAAGAGACTCCCTAACATCATGTGGCCCCTTCCTTCTGTAACCAGAAATGCTAGCAACAAGTACTACTGTCTATCAGGCGGGCATGAGTGCTTGAGAACTTATATGAAGATTATCTGATTCTGCTCACAATTCTCCCCTGAGGTCAACAACATCACTCCTTGTTCACAAAGGAGGACCGTGAGGCTCCGAGAGGGCGTACAGCCACTCAACTGGCAAGCAGCAAGTCAGCATGTGAACTCAGGACAGTCCCATGTCATGATGTCCCACTGAAAACCGCAGCATCACTGCGGGGCAGGCAGAGAGGCGGGAAGGATCTAGGATGGGGCAGCAAAGAGCCCGCAGCTGGGTGGAGCAGCTTGGGTCACCCACAGCTGGGCAGGGACCGACTGGGTGGTGCCAACTGCTCTTACTCCCTTCCAAAAACACAACACCCTTCTCTTTAGAGAAACTGTGTTTTCGTTAGTTGGCAGTTGTATGCATTTATTTGGTAGAACGTGATGTTTGGTTTATGCCATCCAGAAGCCACAAGCTGAGCTCCCAGGCACACGTGGGGCAACGCTGAGCCCGATTCTTGCAGTGCAAGTGAACGTGTTTTATAAACTAGAAGGTGCAGTATGAAATAATAATTCAATAGCCCTTTGCTTCCCTTGTGATTAATCAACTAATTAGTCTATCCAATAATTATAAACGTCTTCTGATATGCAAGTATTCACTGTATTAATTCTTACAGTGGTGGGAAAAGAATTGGAATCCATTGCTCTTTAATTTATTAAGAAAATTAATTATTCAATAGTTGGATTAGGCATTTTATGAAAAAAGTGATACTTTATCCCTGTTCAGTGACACTTAATAAATGTTAGCTATATATAACCTTATTGTCACTTCCATTATCAGAAGCATTTTTATAAGTCCTAAAGAACCAATGAAAGCCAAGGCAAAGTTTTGGGCCCTAAACGATCCCCTCCCAGCCCCTACTCTGCAGCAGCTGCCCCCTCGCTATGATTCCCCTGCAGCCTCCCAAGTGCTTTCTTCAGTGGCATGCCCATGAGAGCAGAAGTCTCTAATGACATGTGCAATGGCCCTGCCTCTGTGAGTTCACATGTTTGTGGGTTCACAAACTTGTGAGTAATCCTATCCTGGGCTGCTGACTTCAAAAGCACTGCTAGAGGAATTTATAACTAAGAGAAAACCACATGGATTTCTAATGTCTCCATAAAAAATGACAAATTTATCACAAGCAAAATACCTAGACGACAGTCCAAGGCTTTGCTTGAGCCTGATTCCAAGACCCCCACCCCAGAATCCCTAGTTCAAAGGATACCTGGAAACGGCATGGGAATTAGCTTCTTAGGAGCATCTGCACTCTTTCTTGGGGTTATGAGGTACAACTTTGGGCAGCTGGGAAAACTGCAGAACTTCTGAGACTCGAACCCATGTGCAGAATGAGAATTAGCTGTGTGCTGCAGTTTCAGTGCCTCAGAGGCCCCTCAGCATGTGGCACAAGGGCTTCCATGGGCCCAATGACCTGCTCAAATCCACACAGGTAGTAGAGGCAGACAGACTCAAGGTGCATAGCTGCGTGCACACGCCTTCGGTCACCTCAGGCCGAGGAACCCCTGCTTCAGCTGTGCTGCTGGGAAGTGTGCTAAGGGTCTTATACATGTGTGTGTGAGATGAGGTGAGTGGAGAATCCAAGGATCTTTTATGTTTCATTGTGTAATACTACCACTTATTCCATTATTTTTATTCAATAACTATGTTACGAAGTATAGAAGTAGAGGAAAACTGTTAATGGACCGCATTCTAGGCTGGTCTAATTCCCGGCCTGCTGGCAGAATGTCTGAGGTCCAGGATTGGTGCCCTGCCTAAAAGAGTTCCTTAAATGTTTATCAAATGGTCTGCATTTCTCTTCTTAGAAACCATTTCTTTTTGTTTACCCATTTGTCAAAATGCGAATACTTCCCGGAAAATGCATTTTATTAAGATAGGCACATTTTTTAATCTTAATGTGAACTACTGTCTTAGCTCCTTTAGACTCTACTAGAGACTGCAGGATATCACTAAGAAATAAAATAATGCACTCACAGCATCTTTGGCTTTGTGATGGTTGGCTCAGGCCAAGCCATTTCAGAGTGGCGAGTCTGGATGGGGCTATGGTGCTGGGAGCCAGGAGCCAGGGCCTCCAAGGGCGGCCAGAGGCTGGAGACAGCCAGACAAAAACAGACTGCTTCTTGGGTAGTCTCCCAAGCGCACTTCAGATTTTGGGTTTTGAAATTTTTTTTTTTTATCCTAAGATGCTACCCAAGAAATACTCCAGACTTCAGAAAGAGTATTAGTTACCATGATATTCATTTGGCATAGCATTTTTATGATGAGGAGAAATCATCAGAAATCAAACATCCATACACAGAGGAATGGGCTAGTGAACCAGAGGAATAACCTGAACGTCATCACTGTTAGCACCGCATTGTCCTTGCCTGACTGCTCACCACAGACCGAAGTGCCACAAAAGCAGCACTAGGGAGGAAGGAATGAGTGGAAACACATGTGTGTGAGGTGACTGTGTGACAGGCAATTTGGAAATGTCTACATGATGTGGTACTAGGTCAAGTCCATGAAAATATGCAGCATTACAAATAGGCTGCAACTATGTCGGGTGGTACCACACAGCCTAAGGCTGAAAGGAAATGCACCCATCAACGTACAAACCCACCAGGGCAACTCTGAGATCCTGCTGTGGCTTTCTTTCCTTCCTGCATTGCTTCAATTTTTGACAACAAATAGTATAACAAGACTCGTCTACTGACATTTAGGTGGAGACCAAGTAACATCATGATGCTAAGGAAAAAATATGTCATCACTGAATGTTTAGAAGCTTTGAAACATACTCTATTATTGCTCCTAATTAGCATGCTTATCTACTCTCCTCTCAAGCCCACGCAAAATGAAGCAAAGGAATAAAAAGCTCAAGCCCACAAAGAGAACAGAAAAAAAGAAGCAAGAACGGTGGGAGCGGACAGACATCTAAGGGACTGTCGACGCGGAACGCCTACGCAGAGGCTTGGTTGGCACTGTCATAACTGACAGAACGCCAGACAGCACTGGGAGATCTGCAGAGGGTGAGCAGCGTGGAAGCCGAGGGGACAGTACAATAGCTTAATAATGGAGAGTGATGCTGCTGGCATGTGCAGGGCAGATGGCTAGAGGGGAGATATGGCCTTGAAAAAACACTAGCAGTAATCAATTTTGGCCAGTCTGGCTGAGACGTGTAGTATCCCTGAGGCTGAAAGAGTCCTAGCCACTCTCTAAGCCTCACCTCTACCACTTGCAACACACTGATGGTGACTAATGTCCCGCCTTAGGACATTCCAGAAAACAGCACATGGCCAGATGTGTAAAGTGCTTAGCAGGCTCAGGGAAAGAAACCGTACGGCTACTGTATGCATGACCTCCAAAGGAAGGTATTCTAACTGTGTGCAAAGCAAACGGATAACATGGGCTGAGGATATTTTCAGACCTTGAGTCACAGCCTTGGTGTTAAATAACTCCCTCTTCCACAAGCTATGTTAGGTTCTGTGGTAAGACCATGATGGGAGGTGTCTGGGACCCCTTAATTATTGAGTCACAGGCCAGAAATTAATGTCACGTGGCCTCCGGTTGAGTGGCGCCTGCAGCCCGGACTGTGCCATCCTGGTCCTGAGAGACACGGGCAGAAAAGCTGACCATGCAGTGAGGCCTGGACTTGCGCGTGGCTTCCGTAGCACCTGGCCCAGGACACAGGCTGGCCCCGCGCCCACCTCCTGTGCCCCTGCAGTGGTATGGCTGTTCAGAGGGCTTCAGGCAATATGCAGGAGGAAGGTCAGCCAGGCCTTGGGTGCTCTGGGCTCTGGGTTCCTGGGTGCAAGGCCAGTGCTTTGGCCACAGTCTCACCCTCTGTATCTAGTAACCAGGAGCTGCAACTGCTCCATTCTAATGTAGTTTCCATCTTTCACATTTTAGCCACCAGCACCAGGTGCCGATTTTGCCCCAGGATTACGCAGGTCTAACCCTACCTGGTAAGTGAAGCAGTCCCTGTAATGGGATGGGATGACCAGGCTCATTCCCACTGTGAGCCCCTTAGCTGCCTTATGTGTGGAAGCCATGGAGTCAGTCACATGTGTGGTGCTGGCCTGTGACCTCCCCACTCCCCACTACATGTGTGCACCACCAGAACACGTGAACGTGAGAGCGCCAGGGAGGACCAGAAGGAAGTGGGTATCCCCTGGGAAAGGGCAGAGGATGACAGACTCACCCTTCCCGGTGAAGGCAGGAGGAGCAGCCAGAGGGCAGAAACTGGGGGCATCACTCTGAGCAACTGGAAAGAAGGAAACACAGCCTTTTAGCTCATTTTCACAAGTCCATATGGCATGGTCCGGAAGACCTCAGAAGAGTCCAGGTCAAGACGGTGGGGGAGTCAGACTCTCAGCAGACAGGTGGGTGGCATCAGGCCATGCCAGTGAGGTCGAGCTATGTCACACTGAGGTGGGGTGACAACTGGCCTCACATCTCAGAGGCTGACAGCAGCACAGGGCCGTCTCTCCGATACCATATCCTGAAGCAGGGGAGTGACAGATGGCTTCCCTCCAGGCCTAGACCGAGGAAGGCCCCATCTTGTCATAAGACTTTACCATTGCTATTCAGGTCAAAGAGGATATAGTGAATTTCAATCTTATTCTGACAACTTCTATAGAAGTGATGCACACCCCTCACTCACATCATTGGCCAACCCACTGGTCAGTATGAAGCAGCATGACCCATCATGCCCAAAGCAGGAAGCCAGCAATCCACATCAAACTTTGCAAATGCCCATCACCACCCCTTACTGGCTCTGTCGACTGGGCCGAGCACTTACCTGTCCAGCCTCAGTGTCCACACTGCACAGTGCGCACAGTGCTGCCTATCTCATCAATGACTGTGGGACTACAGGAGACATAAGGCATAACATTCAGCACTATGCCATGCAGAAGAGTTCAACCAATGACAGCTTTTAATGGCAGGCCTCACAACATAGGGACACGTGGACTTGGGAGATAGATAGGCTGAAATTTGAACTCAATATCCTGAAGAGAGGCAGGAGACAGTGACAATGGCTCCTCTAACCTCTTTTGTACCCAGTTGTAGCACTGGAAAAATGAGGATGATCTAAGAATGAAGTGAGGTGGATGGTGTCTCTTCTGTGGCCATTGCTGGAGCTACAGTGGCCAAAATACAGTTCAATCCACTCGTGATTTAGACCACATCAAAAACTATAGAAGGCACTGTTCAGTGTACCTTCCCGCATCCACAGAAAGAGTGCATCTTTCTCTCTTCCCAAAGAGCTAAGACAGAAGCATAACAAATAATACCTATCTGAAAGGATGATAAAAACGCTGTAAAACTGAGCAGATTGGCAAAGCTGTCCAAGTGTGCAGACACCACATGTCACCCACACTGCGCAGCTGCAGTGGGAAAAGGAAAACAGCACAGCTGTCAAGTGGCCGTGGGCCTGGCAAGATGTTCATCACCAGGCTAAAGTGTGGACAAAGCCTGAAAAAAAGTTCCTGCAGTTGAAAGCCAGAGAATGGGCAACTATAAGGTGAAACTATTGAGAATATGTAGATATAAAGTAATCTTCTATGCAACTTTCATTAAAACAGCTAAACTTCCAAAAAAGAATGAAGTGTAACACAGAACTGTTGTTGGATCAAATAAATTAATCTATGAAAGTTTAAAAAAAAAAAGAATGACGTGAAAAAACTTCCACACACAAATGTGGTGATGTGCAGATTCTAGTCATCTTCTCTTTCCTTCTCAGAAGAGAAACTATGTGGCTTTGCCCATTTTCCTGGAAGTCCCATTGGATGCAGTGAAAAAAGCAGAGGGCCTGTCCCACTTGCAGGACACACACAGCTGCACACAGGACGACAGCTCTGGTTCTCCTCAAGAGGAAATGGCGCCAGCAACTGCAGCCCGCCCCTTCCAGGAAAGCTCTGCACTCACGCTGCTTGGCTACAGCCCACGGCTCCTTCCCTCCCGCACACTCACCACCGGAGCCTCCACGCTCCGAGCACCTGTCCTTTCTGGGTTCTCATTTGCTTCCACAACTATTCAGCCTGAGCCTCTGCAGTGCCTGCTAAGACGCGTGGAACTTCCTGTTCCCCTGGGAACTCATCGCTAGAGTTGCTCGGGGGACCCTTTTGGTTCTCCCCTTGCTCTGGGGTTGTGCATTTGCTTCCTGGACCTTAGAAGACTCATCTGCTGCTCTATGCACACAACCATGGAATGACAATTAGGTTGCAATGGCTGGGTATAGACTTCTCTGCTGAGGCATGGGGCCTGCGAGGCAGGAACACGCCCCCATCACCCTACCACAGGCATCGGACACACTGCTCTTTAGCATCTGCCCTTTAAGTCAGGCCAGCTCTGCCCTGCAGTCATTTTGATACACTCAGAGACACCAAGGGGGAGAGGGCAGGTGTGTGTTCCCCAGGGGAATAGGAAGTCTCAAGCATCTTACTTAGCACAGCACTGCAGAGGCTCAGGCTGAATAGCTGTGGAAGCAAATGAGAACCTGGGCCCTTAAGCTAGGACACCTTATAAACATTCTAGCTGCATCTGCTTCGAGGCCAGCAGGGACATACAAGAAGTGGCATTTACTTGGGGCTACAGATGCCCAGGGAGTAATTTCGGCTCGGATACCTACTCAACCCTGCACACAAGCCAAGTTACTCATTCCAGGAATGTCTGTCTAAAACAGAAAACTAACCTAAGATTCCCCTTCAAGATTGAGGACATTAAGGTAAGAATTTACAGGGACATTTGCCTACCAATAAGGCTCCTATGTTGTCCTAAATACAGCCACCTTGGATTCCAGCTAAACCTTCGCAAAACCGAAACTGTCCCAAGCAGAAGCAATCATTTCATAGAGACCAGATCACAGCCCCAAGCAATGATGACTTCTCCAGAGCCATCTTGTGAATGCTGAACTAATAGTGATCCACTGGACCCTAGGTCAGCTCAGCCTGCTATAGAACTGATCTTTCCCTTGTTAACGGACCAATCTGATCTTCTCCATCAGAGCTGGGTCCTCTTCAGCCTCCTGAGCTGAAGTCCTTCCCATTTTTTCTTCCTCTCTAATCCCACCTAATAAATCAGCCTATGGGTGTCACTGATGTGTTCTTAAGTGCTTTTCTGAAACAAGATGTCAAAGACCCTCCCAGGATGCATTCAGGTCGCCTCTACTGAGGGGATCTCTGGACCCTGTATGACGACAACTTTAGCAGGTCAGCACAGACCCTGCGGAATAGCCGGCTTTTATCCCTTTCACCCTCAGGAGCTGCTGCTGCTGCCTCCAGCAAGTCCAGTCATGTCACCGGGGTTCTCTGCACAGAGGCAATGACTGCCTCCTCCAGGTGGAATGGGAAGAGGTCCCACCTCCAGGAGGGTGAAACTGACGCAGGGAAAGCCCATCTTAGAAGTGCTGAAGAAAGGGGCCTTTCTTTCACATCTTGCCCCCTTACCCAGACCATCAGCTATGGGCAGTAAGAACTTCTCCCCCTCATGCACCCTGGCGTTCAGCACACAGTATGAGCTTAGGGAAGGCTACTTTCTGCCCCTCAGTGGCAGAGAATTCAGCGTCAACAGCTCAACAGTTACCACAGAATAAGGATGTTCATGTGCTCAATAATCAGCCAGGCCAAACCAGCCCAAAGTCATTATCAATATTCTTCAGCAGAATCACTTGGTAAAGCTTGCGAGTTGTATGTGAATGCTGAATGGGAGGTGACTTGGAATTCTACCCACCCTTCAAGGCTCAGGCCCCAGTGGTCCCCTCATAAATGCCTTTGCCTGCCCTGTGAGGCCATGACACCACTATGTGGTTGGCTAATACAAAGAGAAGGATGAGGACAAAAGGTAACAACAATGCCAGCTTTGTGTTAGGATGACTCCAAAGGATGCTGGTGTGGTTTTGTCTATAAAAGAAAGAGCTAAGGCTGTACAATATGCAGAACCCAGTTAGGGAAAATGTTTTGGCTCACAATGTGTCATGAATCAAAAGATGATTTTGTAGTGGTCAACATGACCCAGCTGGGAGAATAGTCTGCTTTATTTATTAGGCCAGTTACCCTAAGTAAGCTCTGTTAAATTATTCATATAGGTTGTGTCTTCTAATCTATGCTGTATGCAAAATAACCTTAGATGTTATTACTAATGACCCACTATACACACTCAACAAAGCGTCTAAGCTTTTACCCTTATGTCACGAGAGACTCATACCAGATGAGTTGCTTATTTAGGGTTGGATTATTTACTGAAGAGTCTATAATTCCTCCTTAGATTGTGAGTACCTAGAGGACAGGAATCATGAATTTTCTACTCAGTCATATAACAAGTGACTTAAAATCATAAAGGCCTGCATCCTAGTCTCTTATTTGCCTGCTAGGTGGACTTGGGCAAGCGAGGTAGCTTCCCTGGGCCTCTTGCTCCTCATCTGACAGGGTGTGAGTTTTGAACAAGACCACACTCGCAAAGCATTTTCCACACACTGTGAAAGCCCGGTGAATGGAAGCTTCCAGAGTTAGTTGGTGTTCAGTGTGGGGGCATGTTTGTTAAGTGGGAGAACCCTTCTCTGAATTCTAATTCCCAGTCCAAACTCTTGAGTCCCAAGCCTGACCCTATAGAAGCCTTCAGTGGTCTGGGCAGTCAGATTAAAAACAAAAGCAAACAGCTGCAGCGAGTTGGGATGAGAAGCACCTTGGGTTCTTTTTCTTGCCAGCTCCTGTCAAGATGTTATAGTGCTCTGGTCTGACTTCCATTATATTTCTGAACAAATGAATTCCTTCTGAAACTTTGTACCCAACTCTCCTATGAATCATATGAAGATGGAAAAGGACATTTTTCAGACTCTTGTTGGGTGAGGGGGTAAGAGGACAGACAAACACACACACAGACAGACAGACACACAGACAGACAGGAGGCTCAGAGCTGGCCTCTGGTATCAGGCTGGATGTGCTAAGAAAGCATCCACCTTCCCTGCCTCTGTACTGCAATTCCAGGAGACTAGTATATATGGGCTACTTTATTATACCATTATACCACTCTGATAGTTTTCCTAAAATAATTCAAGATGCTGAAATAAAAGAAAAAGTTAGTGGTGGAAGTTCAATCAAGTCTCAGGCTGCTGAAGGTAGGTGTCATCAGAAATATTCTATTCAGCCTAGAAAGAACTAACTGCAAAAAAGAAAACTCTGCCATGAAGTTGAGGAACGCACAGGGTCACAAGCGAGGTCAAGGACAGATGCCGCCTGGAAGTCCAGGCTCCACCTTCCAGGTCTAGTGCTGGAGGCCAAACCACAAAGGCCTGGCTTGCTGGCTCAGTAGTCCTCTTCAGTTGATTAGGCAGTCTCTAGTTAGCCAGCTGAGTTGGGAGAAACCAGCCAGCCAAATGCTCTGGAGTTTCTACTACCCACTCACCCAAAGTCCTGCCAGGGGATAACATCCTAGAGGGGACAAGGAGAGCTTGGGGACATCAGAGTTGGCTTGCAATTTGATGCTACTCCACAGTAACTGTGTAGCTTGGGCCAAGCACCTCCAACATTTTACAGCACACATCTCCCATATTAAAATGGAGGTGACTGTGACTGCTCCCAGGAGTCGTCTGGTCTGAAGTGAGGTAGCTCAGGTGTCCTAGCAAGTGTTGGACATCTACAAAGCCCTGAAGAATCCCAGCTCTTTCTCATTTCCTGCTTTGAGCAGAGCAATGTGGAAGGAAGGTGTAAAAGAACAGGGAGATCATAGACATGGATCTCTAAGACTTCTTTCAGATCAGACAACCCTTGGCTTCTACTTCTAGGGAAGTACCAGGAAAGGCCAGGGCCACTTCAGACTTACTCTGAAAGTGAGCAGGGAGCGCTGGTGCGTCAGATTGGGGAGCCTGACCCTCCGCTCAGCTTTCTGTTTGATTCCTCCTCTAAGGACAGAGTTTTCAATCTTCTGGGGCCTAGCACAAATCTGTGAGTTTACTTCTGGGGTACTGGGAGATGTCTAGTGCCCCTACATGTGGCTCCCCAGGTCCCCTACCACCAGCACCCAGAAGGTAAGAGGTGAAGGCACCACAATGTACCTCGTTCACCTGCTTCACTCATGGAAAAACAGAGAAGTGTCACGACTTTCTGGAAGACAAACTCGTGGTGGAAGTAGACATGCTCTGGTTCCTCACGTGAGTCAAGTCGTGTCCCCATGCACTCATTCCTGCCCCAGTTTCTAACTGAGCTTCTGGGCCGATCCTGACTTGCTGCTGAAGCTTCAACTGCATAAGCACTGTCAGATACAAACATTGTCACCCCTTCCTTCTCTAAGCCTGCTACATGCCATACTGTCCTGATTAATTCCCCAGATTAAGGTAAGATGGCAGAGTGGACATCTGCCCATTCGGCTTGTTCAGCACCAAGATTTTATGCATGTAACTTCCCCCTTGCCAGTGCCTCCAGGCTTGTTGGCACTGGCACTCCACATCTAACTGTCCTTCTAGGAGTGCACAGATTCAGTTCTAGAAGCACCATCCTCTGTCCCTGGAATTAAAGCTTGAATATAAGTGGCCCTTCTGCAGCAGATCAGTGACGACTGTGGTCCACCGATGGATTTGGCCACTTGTGCTTGTTAAATGCATCTGTGGAGCCTGCTTTCTTTCCATCTTTCCTGAAACCTAGGGGGTCATTTTTCCTTTGAGGCAATGAGCAGACTCTCAAGCAATTTCTGTTCTGCTTGCAGTAAAGAGAACAAGTATCTGTTGCTTGCATCCAGTGACTTCCATCCCATCTCTTCACCAACCTGAGGAAATCATTCTTATGCATGGTTGGGACACAGTCTAATGAAGATGCCATCAGAGCTGCCAGGAATAGGCTACTTACCAGGCTTCTGGTACCATCCAAAGGGATAGGTGCGGACTTCTGTGTCAGGAGAGCCACAGTCCAAGATGCGCCAGGCTCCTCCCCCTTCCTCACTGCATGTCTGTACTCCCAGGCTGCTCAGAGTCAGACACGTCACCTCTCCTCCTAGGGAGCACATAGCCAAGACCAGGATGTTGAGCACAACAGGAGAGCCTAACTTAATGAGAGAAGTCCTACACATCAAGGTTCAGAAGACATCTGATGTTTGCTACTGACTTCTGGGAGAATCTTGGCCTCGAATGCAGACCTGGCACCTTTGTATGAACGCCTTTGGCCCAGGGGCTCAGGGATAGAGGCACCTGGTTCTGACTGAGCACCTGCCTATCGTGCCAGGCTCTGTTGCATCACTGTACTTGGTCCTCACAGGACCCAGACAGAAAGGTAACATGTATTTCTGCATATGAGAAGACAGCTAAGCCTCAGTGAGAAAACAAGTGACTCTTCCAGAATCACATCACCAGCAAGTTAATATACAAAGTTTTTTGTTTTTGTTTTATTGTTTGTGTTTTGTTTCACTTGTTTGGTGTTGGGGCTGAAACTTGGGGCTTTATATCAAGGAAGCACTCTACAACTGAGTTATACCCCAACCCTAGACCCTGAACCAAGTTTTAAATACAGATCATAGAGAGGTATCCAAAGTCCACCCCACCTGACCAAAGTGTTAAAAGGTAAGCTAAAAATCACTCAGCCAAATGGCAGGGAACAAAGCTAAGTGGGTCAAGCCAGAGATGCATGTGTAAGGTCAATAAGTCCCCAGGTCAGGCGTCTCATCTAGCTGCTGTACTGAGGAGCACTTGCCCCAGATGCCCCAGTTTATGCATAAGGATCCCTCCTGTCCACTTTCACTTTGAGACTCTGAGGACACAATGAGGTCCTAAGTGCCAATGTGTTTTCTAGCCTGTAGATGCTGTGCAGAGGGGAGAAGGACTTGTTACCATTAATACCTTTTAATTGGGATACATTTAGAAATCCAAAACCGGTGCAGCACTGGTCCAAATCACATAGCCGTTCACATTCGAAGAACCTGGCATCAGAAGAGAAAGGGCAGATCTGAGCGCCTCTGTGGGACCCAGCACCTGCTCAGTGGGATGAACTGTGATTGATCTTACTTTGGAGGTCAGGTTTCCTTGTAACTACGTAAAGTATGGGTGCTCTGGTCAATGTGTATGAGTAGATTCCTAGCCTCTTTATGAAAGCGGAGTTCTCTTTTCTGGAGAATGTTGTCTTGACAGCCTTCCTTCTTTCCTTCCATCTTTCCTTCCTTCCTTCCTTCCTTCCTTCCTTCCTTCCTTCCTTCCTTCCTTC
>NDGN011540157.1:5783-34403 GCA_002564285.1 Tympanoctomys barrerae | reverse complement strand
TTCCTTCCTTCCTTCCTTCCTTCCTTCCTTCCTTCCTTCCTTCCTTCCCTCCCTCCCTCCCTCATTCACTAACTAAGCATATTTTCTGTGTGCAATACACATCAGTCTCCAAGTCAAGCTAACCCAGGATTCTCAATTCCTTCTATAATCATTTCGGATAAGAAGGGAGCCTTAGTTTTGGAAGGCACAGCAGCAAAGGCATCCCCACAATCAGGGTAACCCACCAGGGCTATTTAAGCAGAAAAGAGGTAAACTCGTGTCTCGTTGACTTCCCTTCTTAGTCTGACGCCAGCTGCTCATATGCCAGGAAGACGTGTCCACCATGTGGCTCATCCCACTAGGCTTTCTCCAAAGTACCTACTTTGCTTATCTACCTCATGTGGCTCCCAAACCCACTTCTCCTTTCATGGAACCAGTAACAGGAGGAAAAACTTAGTGGCTTCTAACCAGTGCTTTGGAGCTCAGTGCTGTGTTCCTCCTGTCCTGACCATGTGTCTCAACCTGCTTCCTGAGAATTTACTCAGCCTCTTTGCCCTTTTCTGGTGTGTGGCCCCTGCCACATTCTTACTGTCATCTTTCTATGACCCCTGTCACAACCCAGTGTTGGAAGGTTTTATCTGCCAGGTCTTCTGGTTACATCTCTTCTCTGACACCAAGGAGCCACTTCCCCATTCCCTTTCCAAGGCCCTGGCCACCTGTCACCTACGACTTCCTTTTTCTATTTTGGAATTACATCACTAGCCTCAGCTTGGGCCACTGGTTTTCCCAGTAACCATGCCCTGAGCTGCGATACCCTCCCTCCCAGCCTACCACTTCCTACTCCAGTACTGAGGTCAGGCTGGTCTTTTGTTCCGCACTTCTGTCAGCAAGGGTGATGTCCAGTTGGACATCAGGACAGACGAGCAAGATTCATCTTTTTACCTCCATCTTCAAAAGAAGATTCAAAATGCCAACGACATGCAGTCCATAACTCAGTGGTTCACAGATCAATAAATAAAATGATTTAAGATATGCTATGTACGTGTACCAAAGGCCCACAATGAATGTAAACATTATGTGTCATAAATACGAACTCACAACAGTAAGAATGAAAATGGGGAAAGAAGTTGGAGGAATAAGGAGTTAAAAGGGGAAGGAGATTAAGAAAGAATCAAGCTGTGATATATACATTCCCGCTCCCTAAGATGAATATAAAGTTTATGTACTGTAAACACAAACTAATCATAAAAGTCAAAAGAGTCACTGGGGATCTTTCTAAAAATTCCAGTTCTTGAGCCCCATCCCAAGAAGGCTGAGTCATCAGTGGTCCAGGATAAGCCCCAGGAAAGTAGTTGATAACAAACACCCCCCGCTCCCTGTGATTCTGATGCATGAGCTCTATGGACGATATTGAGAGAAACCTCACTTTCAAATAGAACTAAACCATTAAGCAATAGGCAATAAAAAAACTTTTTGATACAATAACGGGACAAGAAGTCCTCACAAGCCTATGGCTCTGTTCAAAGTTCTATTTGCTCTCCAGAATCTGAGCACAGTACTCTGAGATTCCAAGGACCGGGTTTGTTGCTTTGCTTGATAACTTTATCAATTGCTAAGACACAGTTCAATGTGTCTCTTTTGCATCATCTGACTAAAAGTTAAGAGCTACACTTGGTGTTCAGCATCAGTAACTGGCCTTAGCCCAGATTTTAGGCATGACTACCTCTTAGACATCCACCTAGCTGTGGGCTGTGCAGATATTATTAGGCTTTTGCCTTTCATGGCAATGGCTTCATCCTAGAGTTTTAATCATAAGTATTGATGGTAATACAGAGGTTGCTTACCCACTGGAAATGGATTTTTCAGACATGGGCACTTTGTTTCTAATGGAAACCCCTGCCAGCTTCTGGAATGGTAGACGAGTGTAAAAGTTCTTCACTCTGTTGTTCAGTCTCACTGCATGGAAGAAGAGAGGAATGTTATCACCTGGAGAGAATGTTACTGAGAACCAATGAATTGAAACCAGGCCCAAAGCTTCCATTAGAGGTGATGCAATAAATAAATAAATTAATTAATTCAATAAGGCACAGTAAATTCACAGTGACTCTCACTCTCACTCCAAATCTCACTACAATAACAGCTGGAATTCTTACGAAGGCACAAGCACAATGATGGAGGGAATAGGAGAGGGGATACATTTACACACTTTGTGGAGCTAGAAAGCATTCAGAGGAATAAAACTTGGTTCCATCGACTTCAAGGCAGACTCCACTGTCTGTGGGGAGAACCAAGAGGCAAGTCCATGTGCCTCTGGCTCCAGAAGGCTTGAGCATCTGCAGCTCTGAAGGGAAAAAGAAGCCTAAGCAGTAGATGGGCTGAGAATCTCCCCTAGGAATGAGACCTCTGGGGGCTTTCTGCATTTCCCCAAATGGTGAGTGCTGCCTCCCTCCATGGAAGAATACAGAAGGCTTAGTCCAAGAGAGGCTGAAAGAGAGGGTCTCTGGGTGCCCTGGACAGTGGATGGGATGTGCACTACAGTGGAAGAGGGGTCCTTTCAAGTCAGCCTCCATGGTAACCACTGAACTGCCTACCTTCTCTCACCTGATTTGGTGTCCAAATCACCAGAAGTTAGGTATATGCTCTCAGCAGGTATTGCAAGATTCCTCTGGATAACAATCTAAAAATACTGACATGAGGGACTTCCCGAAGTATGGCCCAGTTGGGTTGTTCTAAAGCCAGTAAGCTTTCACCAGTCAAAGCTTCTCTTTGGCCTTGTGGACTTGGCTTACATTTGAGTGGGAAACCTAGGGCTGCCAGATGCCTGGTAAGAGCATCCAGTGAGAAAGACAGAAGGGAGGCTCATGGCAGCCACATCTGGGGGAAAGAGACTGTATACAAACTCTAGTGTCATTAGTGCTCCTGATGGAAGTGCTGACTTAGATGGTGCTAAGTCACAGAGGCTAAGACTGCACAACCTTACGGTGCTCTAGGTGACAAGTGCATCGGCCACAGTTCTCTGTGAATGAGGCTGAAGAGTGGGAGTGGTCTCCAGAGGTGATTTCTGAGCACATTTAAAAGAAGCAAACATAAACCTGGCTGTTTCAGACACCACAGACCCAGCCTCCCACTGGAAGCCCAGCATGTACAGGCACCCGCAGGCTCACCCTTCTTCTGGAACAGGGTCCCCGGCTGCTGTGGCAGGACCAGGCTGCAGCCCTGGGTGCTGGACTCCAGGACATCATCACACACTTGGGCCTCTGGGTAGAGGGAGCAGGTGAAGTACAAGGACTTGCTGTCTGTTACCTCTGCAAGCTGACAGAAAGAGGGCTCCTGGGAGCAGCCTGCAATGAGAGCACAGTTGGTTTTCAGATCTCAGGAGGCTTATGGGGCCTTAACGGAATCCCCTGAGGGAAGTGCCTGGCAGAAGCTCCTCAAAGGGCAGATGCCCACTAACTGTCTAGCCTTGGGTTCGATAGTGCTGGAAGGGGCTGCGTGACTCTTAATAAATGCAGAGTAGAAGTAGAAGTAGAGGGAGTGCTTAAGCTCAGCAATGCAGCAGTGAAAGGACAGAATTAAGACCTGCAAACCAGAGATCTTGTTCACTTTGTGAGTGATTTCTTTGTCCCTCCTCCACATCAGTCATTGACAGAAGTGCATGTGAGTACCTTGAGGGCCAAAGCATGGCTGATTCTTTTTGTCTTTTAACTCTAAGATCAAATACAAGGCCTAGAATAATATGCATATCCATTAACTCATCAGATGGTTGGATAGATGTACAGATGGATGCACAGATGGATGGATGGGTGGATGGCTGGGTGGCTGGCTGGCTGGCTGGCTGGATGGATGGATGGATAGATTCATGGATTCATGGATGTATGGATTAATGAATGGATGATGGTTGGATGGATGAATGCACGGATGCATGGGTGGATGGATGGATGGATGGGCAGATGGACTGATAATAAGTTGATAGGTTCCTGGAGTAGAGCTACCAGACTGACTACACTGTGAGCTTGCAAAAGACAAGTTTGGGGTTCTATCTATCATCTAAGAATGCAGTGATCCATGAACTACAGTGCTGAGATTAATCTTGTGTGGGTCACTAGAGCTGAGCTAAGCTGTGATATCCTACCCCTAATCCAAGGATACTTACGAGAAAGGCACCACAGCTTTGCCTGCTGGGCTGAAAACAGGTGTTTGAAAAGCCGGTGCCGCTGCCTGGGCAGTGATCTGTTTGCATTGACAATAACCTGACTGAAGTCCACGGGGAAAAAAAGGTCTGCTGCTGAACCTGAAAAAGAGAAGTCAACTCCTTTACTTTTATTTTGATTTGAATACAAAACAAGATACCTGCTGTCCCTTCAAGCCATCTGCCCTTGGAGCCTTGGCATAAGTGACCCGCTTCCCGGAACACCTCCTCCAGGTGCCCCCGACATGGTTCAGTAGAACCACCCGATGTCTCTAAGGGGCCTGTCCTGACTACTCTGGGCTGTCCAGCTCCCTTCCTCCCCTGCATGCCTACTGCACTTCACATTTGTCTTCCACGCCCTGCTGCGGCATCAAGCGGCGGCTGATAGTGGGCATCCAACTGCTCTGTGGACGTCCAAGTGCACAGCACATGTACTTAAGAAGCAGCTGTTAGCCAAGGGTGAATACTTTGCACCTCACTGTACCTGGCACAGATGCCATATGTGAAGCCATTTCCATGTGCTCTCTTTAACTCTGTGCTCCCCCTAAATGGAAAGAGATGAGGACTGGGCTGGCAGGACAGGGCTTCTCTTATTGCTTCCCTGGGCTTGTCTGCAACACTCAGCCTGAACACAAGGATGGGATACAGAAAGGGCCAAATCTCCCTGTGCTTTGGATCCAAGGCCTTTCCCATGCACCCTGAGAAATGCAGTCTGAGTGGAAGCACTTGGAGCAGCTGAGCTGAGCTTAAGAGCATTTCTTCTGCAGACATCTTATCTTCAGCATTCCAGGAATGTGATCAGCTGAGAACTGGAAAGCTGAGAAGAGCTTTTGCTGTTCATGCTGTCTCCTTGCAAGGCATTGGTCAGGGGCCAAGCTTCAGGCCTAGTAGGGGGGAGGACCGGGGGAGCCCCTGGGAGCACCCTGCGGTAGCACTGGTGATGCAGCCCCAACACAGTGCTTCACGGTACATTTCTAAAATGCTTTCAAGTTCTACCACCTCATGCACATTCACCCTGCTATGAGTTGTCAAGTTATCCCTAACAACCTCTGCCCAGGATGGGGGCCACAGCACAGAAGTTTGGCTGGGAAATGGCTTGCTGAGTGCTGTTGGGGACCAGGGAGCAGGAGACAGGCAACACAGGATGGAAAGGGTGGCTCGGCATCACTCAGCTCAGGGCATGGTCACCAGGAAAAAAATCTGAAGTCAGCATTGTGAGGCTTTTTCCTGTGTTTCTCTAGAGAAGCCAGAAATATGATTTTTTTTACATGATACTTTCCAATTTTAAAGTATTGGTTCAATTGCATTTAAAAAAAAAAAAAGCTTCGAGTCTATTCTGTGAATTAAACAAAAATACTAGCTGTGTCAGCCAGCTCTGGGGCCTGAGTTCTCACACCCACAAGGCTGTACAAGGTGTTAACTAGGGTTTGAGAAAAACCCAGATTCTGAGGTCAGTTGGTTGGATCGTGGCATTGTTGCATACTTGGTGCTGGGCTGGCTTAAACTTTGGATACCAAGGCACCTTCAGCCCCTTCCATTAGTAAGATCGGAACCCTGACCAGCAGAGTGGTGTGGTCATGTCATTCGTGAGATGACATACACAAAGTGCCAGCACAGGGCCTGGTGGCCAGGAAGTGGGAGGAGAGAGGACTTCTTTCATCCACGGCCCTCCCTGAAGTGCTGTCAGCTTGCTGTCCTTCACAGAAGAGCAATGGTGGTAAACTTGAATGCGCTAGCAGTGTGCCCAGTGTGTCATGGACAACCCCGGGCAAAAGCCAGAAGGGCAAGGAGACAGATCACTTCGTAGAAGAGAACTGGACACAGAGAGGAAATGTCCCCCCAATAAGTTGCTTTCCTAAAGCAAAACTGATGTTTCAAGCAAAAATGTTTGAAGGAGGCAGAAGGAGAATGACAGCATGGGGATTGGGATAAGAAGAGGAGCTGTGTCCCTGCTGGCCACCCCATGTACTGGGATCAAGTTTCTGATAGGAAGTAAGGTAGGGTGGGGAGACAAGGTCAGTGTGCAGATGCATGGGCCAGGCTCTGCAGTAGGATCACAGCCACCAGTAGCTCCCACGGCACACAGCAGCTGCTGACACACAAGTTCACGCTCCATATCCCAACAGTTTAAAGAATGGTCCCTGCTATTCCCCAATTTGCCTACCACAAGGCTACTGTTATGACTCCTACAGAGGAAGACACTGACCTTCGGAGGTGACTCATTTACAAAAACAGAGACAAAGCTGGGCTTCGAGCCTCATCTCTTGACCTGACAGTCCACACTTTAAACAGAAGACCCTCCTCATGGCATAGCAACTCTGTGGAGGTAGAATGAACTCAGCCATGCTAGAAGAGTGCTACAGGACCAGCCTTTTGACAGCTGTTTAGATATATTATCTCATGTGACCTGGGAAGACACTCTGGGAAGGGAAGAATCAAAGGCATCTGTTAGGCTCCGGGCAATGCACAGGAGTGTTACCATCTCCGGGGATAAGAGATGCAAGGCAGTTTCATCCTACAACTAAGGAATCCAAGGGTCTTAGCATGTAAGCAGATTGCCCATGGCCATGTAGTCCATAAGTGGTAAAGGTAAGAGTAGTCTCTCTCCTCTCCTCCCCTCTCCCCTCCCTTCCCCCCTTACAATGTGTGCACGTGATGTCTTTGTGTGTGCCTCTATCTGTCTGTCTGTCTGTCTGTCTGTCTGTCTGTCTGTCTCTGTCGCTGTCTCCCTAGTGCTGAAGATCGAACCCAGGGCCTTATACATTCTACTTAAGAACTCTACCATTCAGTATGCCTCCAGACCAGGAGCAGGCTACCAAGGCAAGTTCAGCTCCTTCTTGCTCGCTCACATCTATCTGATGCCTTCCACCATGGACTGACCGCGACAGGCCCTGGGTCTATGCACTATCCATGAGCCAGGCTGTCCAGCAGTGTCCTTCCTGTTATAGCAGCACAAAGTGAGCTGCTGCTCTCCCCTGCCCCCCTTCTTTCTTCCCACTCTTCTCTCATTCTCTCTCCCTTCTCTCTTTGCTCTTTCTCGCTTTCCCCTCCACGCTGTATTTCACCTCCACTTCAGCAATAAAGGACTGCAGGTTCAGGAGGTGAGATCTCGATAATTCCACAGGTGTCATCCCTATTAGTTTTAACTCATTGTTTCCACTGCATGTGGTGGCATGTTCAAATTCTTTCTTGTTCATTAAACAGTTTTGAATATCCATATTTATTTCTATTCTTCGAGACTGACATAAAAAATGCTCACTGACCATAGTCACGTGAACCTTGCTCTTTGATACATGTCTTTCGTTCTGGTTTTATTACTATCATTGCTTTTGTTTCTGACAACAGTGGTGATTGTCTAACAATTTTGCCTTCATCTCTGGGCCAATCAGCCCTGGGAGGAGCTACCATATTATGAAATAGGATTGAAGCTTAGAAGGGCATTTGAGGCTGTAGAAGAGAGTGATCAGGAAATGCTAAGGGATCCGTGAGCTGAAAAAACCCCTTGTCTCCACAGTCAAACATTTAAGCATGCAAATGTTTGGGGGCTGATACCTGTCTCTGTTGAAGATTCAGACCTTGGTACTGCCGCTCTTCTGCATCCCATAGACTCAGGCCGAGATGCCATGTCAGAATCTAGGAAGAACAGACGAAGGATATGTGTACTACTGAGAAGGAGTGGTATTCTTTTAGAAAAAGTGGTAGAAGCAAAGCAGGAGATTCTTGTGGTGCACATCCAGGAGCTCAGGAAGGGCTGGAGCACACCCAGTGGCACAGGTCTGTGGGCCGTGGCTTTGGGCTGAGCTTCAGCCAACCTCTCGGCAATAGAACTCTCACTGTCCTTGGTAGTCTGAAAATTTGTCTTGTAAAGTAAAAAACAGTTCATAAATACTCATGCTTCCAGCACCATGTGAAGGTGAAGAATCAGATGTCCATGTGATTCTGAGAGAACTGAGACCCAGAAAAGTTAGATAATATATTTGACACCACTAATTTATGTGGTCAGAAGACAAAGTGGAATTTGAATACATTTAACAAAATTCCATAGCCCCACTGGAGGGTCTGTCCCTGGGAACCTGTCCTATGACCTGAGCCTCAGGCACACAGGCCAGTTCTCTGGGCAGATTCCTGCTGTGCTTGGCAACAGCCCCAGTGCCCCCTCCTGGTAACTAGGGCAGCTGTACTCAGTGGGCTCAATCTCCCAGGCACCCAGCTCTTCTTCCTCCCTGGCTTCTCGGGTTTCTGCACTGTGCATTTTCCCTTTAGACTGTGGCATCTTATCTGATGAGGAGTGGGGCCCTCCTGCTCTACAGAGAGTGCTCTCTTAGAAAGCAGATCTCCACCTTTTCTCTAAGTGGAGCAGAATGCCCAGCAAATGACAGGCAGGGCCAGTCTCTAACTGTACAACTTGTACGAAAGAGGAAGCTTACCTTTCCAGAGATAAACCTGCTGGAAACCGATCCCAGCATCTGCAGCTCCTTCCAGGGGTGCCAGACCTACAGAGGCAATTGTGATGTAGTGAGCTGGCGAGTCCACACTACCTCGCTGCCCAACTGCTCCCTCAAATCACCCTGGAAATGCAGGCTTTGCTTCTGCACAGTGTGCTTCAAAACCCGTGTGGAACCCCATTCTAGTGCCATGGTACAAAACCAGAGCTGGGCAGACCTCAGGGGCCAAGTGGAGGCCACCAAAGGGAGAACTTGCGCGAGAGGTTGTGAATCATGAAACAAGAGCATGACTTAAGGATCTAGGGATTGGCTTTAAAAGACAAACTACATTCCTAGGAAACCTCAACTCTAGTTTTCAATGTTACTTAGCTCCTCTGAGATGCTTGCCTTATTGATAAGTGAGGAATGCAATTGTGAGGATATATATATATATATATATATATATATATATATATATAGGCTTCTGGGGTCCTCCCCCCTTATTGGCAGATTGTTATTATTTATCATTATTATTTTTAAATTCATTTTTTCTAGAAAACTCTATTCCATTTTATGGCATCCTGGGTAAGACTAGATTTTCCACACTATAATGCAAGTGTTCCTCTTTTGCCCATGTGTGGCCCTCTGTGTCCTTATGATTCCTTCTTCCATGGAGAGGACCATGAAAATGGCTTAGAAAACCTAAGTCTAGAGGACAATAATCCCACATCCTGCAGGAGACACCTGGGTCACCACTTGAGACCTCAAGAAATGATCAAATTTTGTTTTTGAACAGCTATTGCCACTTACCTAGTATGTAATGGGCGCCTTTTGTATTTTACCTAATTTATACTCCACAGTCATGCTATAAGCCAGGCCCCCACACTGAAGGTGAAGAAATGATGTTCAAATGTCCCAGTTCAAATCCTATCTGTTCAGTTCCACAGCAATGGTCTTAACCAACACACTAAGAAAGCATAATGTGTTCTGTAATTCTGCCCATTCAAAATGGCCAGAACATGTCAAGGTTTAAAGAGATACACTGGGGATGAGGTAACATACTGAACTGTGATTCCACTGGGTTTTGTTTCAGAAATGAGAATAAACAGTGATGCTAGGACTTCTTAGACTGTCCTGTGGTAGGATAATATGTTTTCTTAAAGACCTCTCTCAGTTTTCTTCAGAATGTGGACGTTACCAATAAAACTGAGGGAGTGTAAACAATGACTCCTGGGAGACCCAGACTTGGATGTCTGGGACCCTGAGGCTTGTTCTCCACATCACAAAGGAGACCACACTGCACTCCCACAACACTGACAGGGCTGGTGGCCACCCGCACAGTTTGTGTCCTGTGCTCACTCCTCATCATGACATCATCCTTTGCTTATTCTAAGGGTAGGGCTGTAGAGCTTTGGACTCTGGAACAATGAAAACCAGAGAGTGTATTTTTCAGATCTTTCTACATTCAAATCTGTTTGAATGACTGATTTTTTTCAATATAATAGATAGAGATAAGTAGATAGGGTAATATAGATATAAAGTTTTCACTATACTTCAGTCTATACATTATAATTCCTAAGCTATAAAAGTTGGTAAAATGACAGTTGTAAGATGTTTTATTGCTCTCAAATCTAACACTAAGACCAATGATCACAATAAAAATTTAGTTTATTATGGGGTCATCTTTGTAATTTACGAGAAAAGTAATAATTTCTTAAGTGCTTTGTATCACTAAAATCATTTCCAGATCTCGTAGGCAATTAGAGGTAGCCAGAAGGTGTCCTCCTCCCTCTGCCAAGGAGGACAGAGGTGACGTCTGAAGCCAAGCTGGCCCCTGATGGCACTGTTGACAGCACTGGGGAGCTGACACGAACACAATTTATCAAGCAGCCTTTTCCTGCCATTTCTCTGTCTGCCCACAACTTGCCATCTCAAGAGATGCAGAGATTTTCCCCTTTGTCCTGCAGCTTCTATAGAATGTACTACCCAGCATGAAAGGTGCTGGTAAGCCGGAGCTCAAAGCCACCTCTTTGAGAATTCTTGTACATGGGTATCTATCAAGTAATATCAATGATTTTTCTCTTGTAATCAGTCTTTTGTTTCAAGTATCCATGCAATTGAGAAAAAGTTACATTTTCTCTTCCCACAATATTCTGAGCCACCACACTCTAGTTCTGAGCCGTGGCACCTCTCCCCAGGAACATGGAAAGCTGGCTCCGAGGCCTCTCCTTCGCCATTCCTCTGTTTTCTCTCTGCCTGCCCCCCTAAGCCCATCTCACTTGATTCCCATGTACTCTTTGAGAATCAGATTTATCACATCTGGTGCCACAACCCTATAATCTCAGTACTATCAGAGGCTGAGGCAGAAGGACCCAAATTTGAACCCAGCCTGGGAATCTAAATGAGACCCTGTTTCAGAATGAAAAATAAGGGGCTGGGGTGTAGCTTGGCAAAAATGCTCTGAAATCATTTTGAGTACAGGAAGAAAGAAAGCAAGGAAGGAAAAAGAAAGGAAGGAAGAGGGAAGGAAGGTGAAAGAGGCAGAAAGAGGAAGGAAAAAAGGAAGGAAGGAAGGAAAAAAGGAAGGGAGGAAGCAGGGAAGAAAGGAAAGAAAAGGGGAGGGAGGGAAGAAGGGGGAGAGGCAGGCAGCAAGCAAGTATGCAGGCAAAAGGGAGGGGAAGGAAGCAAGCATGCAGATCTCCCTGGACCCGGGTTGGAGGCTTCTATGCCCTCTGTTCCTGGCTTTACATGGCACTCAGCGAGCACCTGTCTTTAAGCTCATGCATGATGACTAATGCCAAGATTCCTAGATGTATCATGAGCTTCCTTTTAATTATTATTTCTTTTCACTATGAGCTTTTTGAGCTAAGGATGACACCTTGTTCCTTTTTATACTGCTCGCCTCCAGCACAGCCCTTGGTGCGTAACTGGTGCTTATTACACAAATGCACACAAGGAGACATGAGCAAAGGAAAACAGCCACCATGGGTGCTCAGAGCCCGCCCAATCAGCACAGAGCTCTTTCCTTCTGTGCCTATGATAGCCACCAAATGTGTTTTTCTAGGGCAGACATCTGGTCCTCCACTCCACTCTCCAGCACTTGTGTAGTTCCCTTTATTGTTTTTAAGAAGGTACACAAAATAGAGAGAAACACTAGCCTTCTCTTCATCATTGCAACACAATGATGAGGCAGCTGTGGGACATCCTGCCATGCCTTCCACAGAGTGGGGACACTCGCACTGCCACAACCGGCCTTCAGACCCATGGCAGCCCTTTCCACCGTTGAGGCTCTCAGCACACGTTGGCATTGAGAGCCACGGTGTTTGGTGGGAGTTGACATCTTCAGTGTTCGTAGGAGCTGCGCAGTCTTAACTTCTTCAAAGTTATTCCTGTAGAGACCACGTTCTGCATCTGTGGAGACCACGTTCTGTATCTGCAGCCAACAGTTTTAACCTAGGCCCATAAAGTGGGCAGAATTTCACACTGGATAATGTACTCCAATAGTCACTGAAGGCCTCATGAGCTGTTGGCCCAGAGC
Organism: Tympanoctomys barrerae; assembly: GCA_002564285.1. Classification (NCBI taxonomy): domain Eukaryota; kingdom Metazoa; phylum Chordata; class Mammalia; order Rodentia; family Octodontidae; genus Tympanoctomys; species Tympanoctomys barrerae. The sequence continues at coordinate 22,273 of NDGN011540157.1, read as the reverse complement.
CTGGCCCTCCAGAGAGGAGCCGAAGGTGCACCCCCCTCCTGCAGTCCCTACTAATGTGCAGGCCTTATTAGCAGCACAAGGAGCATGAAATATATATATATATATATATATATATATATATATATATATATATCAACAGAGTCATAGCAACATGGCAGAGATATAGGCTAACTAAAGTGCCATAGTCTGACTCAGTCTTACAAGAAGAAAATGCAACAGTGATAGCTGACACAAAGCAACCTCCTATTAAGCAAATAGCAGGCATCAGGCAGAGCTACGAAACTAGTAGCATTCATGAATATTTTTGACAAAGCTATTTCCTCTTACCAAATATTAAGTTTTTATGGGAACCAGCATTATCTAATCTGCCTGTTTTTCACTCACTTACACTTTAAGAAACTGTGAGAACTTATTCATACTCAGCCCCAAAGGCTTCTAAGCCTCTTCTCTTAAAACCTTGAAAGTTGTTGAAGCCAACAGCAAATAGTTGAAAACACCTAGAGATACTCACAGGAAATGTGGGGGATGCAGACACTGGCTGGCCCTTGAGCTAACAACGGGGTAGAGGTGAGCTACACAGCTTTCCTCATTGCTACGATCCTCGTCAGTCCACTAGAGTGGCAAACAGGAAGTCCCTGCACTCTAGCAGCCCAAACCTGTCACTCCCAACCAGCCTGGGAGCTCCCCACTTGTAGGCATTACTCTCACCCCAGGATATGACCTACACATACAAGGTACTAAATACAACACAAACCTTCAAAAGTCTTCTGTAATCACTCCTTTCCAGGAAGAACAGCCAAGGACACATTCTTCATTTCTTGGGTACATACCAAGCACATGCTCTGGGTTAAGCAATTTATTCTGGATTTATTGCTCATGAATATATCTCATGTCTTTCTGGAAATGCCTGTTTTCACCCTGGGCTACCTCTCAGAACAATGAATCCCAGCTGCTTAGTAATCCTCACATAAATAAGCTATTTGATTTTATTTACTCCAAAAGAAATCATTTAAGCCTCATGGAATGCCACCGAAGTCTGAAATACTTTTCCAGGTTTTGGCAGCCATGCACTCCACAGATATATTATCTATGCCAGGCTTGATGCTCTATGCTGTAACCCCAGAAATTAGTAAGACATAGTTCAATTCTTAAAATATAACAAAGAACGATGGCCAATGCTAACAAGAATGACAGTGACACTATCTAAGGTTGACACTGTGTGCTGACCATGGTTCTCCCACCCGTTATCTGAGTTTGCCCATGCAGGAGTGACCAAGATACAGTTGCAGACTCAACTTGTTATTCACTTGCTCTGAATCCTTGGGGGTTACCTGACTCAGTTTCTTCCACTGTAAAGCGAGGGCGGGCATAACAACAGAGCCTCGCTGGAAGCGCTGTGTGAGTACAGTCAAGGCCATGGTGTGGGCCGCACTCCCAGCCAGCACCACAGGAGGCCTTTCTGAGAAGACTTTCCTGCCATGTTTGCCTCCTTCTGTCTCTGTGGAGCCAGGACCATCAGTCCCCACTCCACACTCAGCGGCACTGACTCATCCAAGACCACTGATTGGTGTTCTCAGGCAAATTGGATAGACCAGCAGGGGAAGGGGAGGCTCAGCCTGACAGGAAGGGGGACAGTAGGAGCTCTGCAGGAGCAGTGACCTGCACAGCTCTGGGAGAAGGGGAAGGTGGGCTTGCCATCATGAGGCCCTGAAAACTGCAGTCCCCAGAGACTGGGGTCCCAGGTTTCCCTTGCCAGTCCTGGAGACCAAGTCCTGCAGTGACAAGAGGCCCCCAGGGTGACCCTTCTCCCTCACCCCAGTGCTTTCAGCTCTCCAGCCTTGGAGGGTAGAAAGGTATTGACATGCTTTCTGAGCATGGATGATGGTGGGCCCTGCAGCAGGGGCGTGAGAGGCAGCACGCCCTCTGCACCTCACACAGGACTTGTGGAGGGGGTGAACATCTGGCCAGCTCTCAGCTCACACAGCCTTTGGGGTTGAAGGACGCCACCATTATCAGAGGATTTATTGGGAGCCTACAGATGTGTGACCTGAGAATCTCCAGGCTGTTCCAGTTTCCAGGGCTGTTGACATTGCCACCCCAACCTCATGACTGGTCTCGGCCCGGCCAGTGTGCAGGACACCAGAGACCTCCAGAGGCAGAAACGGGACCTGATTGGCAGAGCCTGGGCACTTCCACCCATCTCTGAACTGAGCGGTGGGACAGGTGATCAGAGAGGGGCCTTTTGGTGCTAACATTCAAACAAGCAAAAGGGAAGGAGCATGCACAAAGTCCATTTCTGTTCACCAGTTCCCATGATGGGCCACTGCCCCACGCTCCCATAAGGAGAATGTGCAGTGTGGCTGTCCTTGCCAGAATTGTGTAATTCACAGGGGGTGTCCTGGGGACAGCCTGTTTGGGGGCACCACTTCCTCACCCTTGCTTGTGGTCACACATCTTACTCATGCTTCCTGCCTCTTGTCACTAACAGAGCAGAGTACATTGCCCATGTGATTTGTTGGATTCAGTTAACTGCAACCAAAGTGACAGTGAGGGCCCAGCCTTGATTTTAAGAGCTGCACTTTTTTCCCTTCTTCCTTGCCTTTCATGCTGAAGGAGGAGACCATGCTCATCCTGGTGAAGGATGAGGAAAAGAACACCTGCAGGAGCAGCACCAAGGCTGTTAGCCCAGCTCAGCCCAGATCAGCCTGCACACCAGTGACCCTAGACTCCTACATGGGAGCCCCTGCCCTGAGGCCCTGCCCTGGGGCCACCTGCAGGCTGGCCAGCTGTGTGAATGGGCGCATGGATGCTTCCATTAAAAGCTGCTTTCTTGGAAGCATCATTGATGTCCTTTGTTTCCTTTTTCCAAGTGTAAGTTCCTCAGGAGATGCAGGGGGCTAAAGAGGAAGCAGGGGGCCTCCCTGGCTGGTAGAAGGACATTATGGAAGGAATGAGATGAGAAGCACAGACTTACTTTCCATGAGCTCCTGGCCTCCTAGAAGAAATGTCCTCTGAGGGGACCCCTGTTCATACGTCACTCCAGGACATGTAATGTTGGCTTGGGCTTTGGATTGGTCCACCCAGTCTTCATTGTGGCAAAGGAGGACATCAGGGGAGCTTAGCAGCCCGCAGACAAGGGGTCCTGTAGGGGAATAAAGGGTGGTGTGACCAGGCAGAAGTGGAGCCCCTCAGAGACTCCTTTCTATGCCTGGGAGGCCTCCTAGGTGGGAACAGGTGACAACAGCTCAAGCATAGACAGAGACACTGGAACTCCAGAGCCAGGCTTTAAATCCAGTCCTGAAAATGGCCTTGGAGGTCTTCTCCGATAAGGCTCCCAAACCAAGTGCTCCGATTGAGGATATAGAAAATGCAGGGAGAGTTTTAGAAATGCTCACTTGCAGGCGGCCAACATGAATGGGCCTGTGGAGTAGGCAGGACGCACATGGGGGCTTGGGGGCTACTGTTGGCAGAGCACACACAGGGGAGGCTGGGGCACAGTGAGATTCACTGACCAAGGCGGGCCACCATGCTTTGCAGAAGAAGAAACAGATATTGAACGGGGAATTTTTTTCTGGTTACAGGGCAACTGTGGGGTGGTCAGGCAGGGAGTGAGAGCTGGCCATGGAGCCCAGAGGCAGTGCAGGCCTTGGAGAAACCCCTAGCACTGCGGTCTGGCCTGCCTCTCACTCCTCCTTGCCCCTCCCTCTCACTCCCTTTCCAGTCTCTCCACCAGAGACACAGTTAAACACAAAGTGAGTGAGTGTTCTGCTTTTGGCTAAGACATCCGGGCACCTTCGTAGTGCTGGAGCTTTGATGAGAAGCCTGGTGGCCCATGAGCTGGGGCTGGCTGGATACTAGAGGTCACCTTGCTGACTGTACCTGCCAGCTTGTGGCACTCCTGTGACCCTCAGGGCACACAAGTCCCCCCACCACAGCCCCACATTCAAGGAGCCCTGAATGAAACGTAGGTTCAAAGCTTCAAAAGAATTAGACTAATAACTAGGTGCAGAAACAGCCTTTGAGTCTGGTACTGGAAGAAGCTAGAGGGCTCTAGGAGGAGCGGCTGGGAGCAGAAGAGGACGGACAGCCCACCAGAAAGTGAACCGACTTTCCAGGCTGGGGTGGGAGGGTGTGGTGGGAGTCTGTCCCGGGGCATCAGCAGATTCAGCCAGAGCTGTGTGAGTTAGGACTCCGTGTGTGCCCCTGTGTGTGGCTGAAGGAACACCACCCAGACTGAAAGGACAGCATGTGTGCTGCCTGTGCCTATAGAGCGCCCCACAGCCAGCACCACCAGCCGACCCATCGGCTTAGCAGAAACCACAGCCCACAGGTCAAACGTGGAGGGAAAAGCGAGCAAGCAAGCCGCCAGCCTAAAATGTCATGGAAGAAGGGCCTGGGGGCTGACTGTTCCAGGGAGCAAAGCTCTTTTTCCATACATGATCCTAAGGAAAACTCAATCAATCTTTCCAGCTTGAAAGACCATGTGGTCTGGTAAGTGATTGAGCATCTGGTGAGATTGTGGCATTGAATAGCAGAGGCAGCGAGCTAAAAGAGGCCTCCTGGTTTCGATGAGAGAGCGTCTAACTGTAGGTTAGAAACATAAAGGGCACATAAAGCCTGCAATAAGACATCTGTACAGAGCACACTTTCCCCCTCTTTCCCCCTTTCTGTGTGTATGTGTAAAGCACTCTTTCCCCTGTCTAAATGCTAACATGAGTCCACATCACATAGTCATAGAGCATTAAACCTGGCAGGAATTATAGGGTAATTTTACTCTACTCTGGGTTCCTGCCTCACCTCTCCAGTAAATATCATAAATATCCTCCTTTGGCTCCCACTGACTGGAGTGTTGCCTACTGTGAGCCGCACTCAGCTCCCTAATTCCCGGATCACTGTCTCCCGCTGAGGTTTCTACTGGGCACCCAGTTCCACGTGTGGGATGCCTTGTGTCCCTCTCTGCAGATTCTCTTTTGGAGCCTTTGGGTGGTCACTGGACTTGCCCAACCCCATTTATCTTCTCACTCTTTCGCTTCTCTCTTCCAAGGAAATCCCAGCCAAACCCACACCTTCTGATATGACTGCAAGGCCTCAAATTCCACAATGAACATCTCCTGTCCAAACTTTGCCTCTGAGCTCCAGAACTCTGTGTCCAAAAGTCATTTTGTGACTATCTCAAAGGTGCTTCGAACTTAGCATATCCCACATGGACCATGACCTTCCTAAATCTTCCCCCATCACCAAATTAATCACTGGTACCTTCTATTACTCATCATAAGAGCAGACTACCCAGCCAGGTGACAAGCTAGAGACACTCAAGAGCGATCCTCGGCACCTTCTTCTTCCTGAATCCCCATCACCACACTCCTCTGAACTGCTTCCTAACAGGCAGGTGCTGTCTGGTTTCGATCTGCACTGCCATCACCCAGCCAAGCTACCTCCTTTCTACTGGCCACTGCAGGTGTTCATGACTGACCTGCCTGTCTACTGAAGTCCCTCTGCATCACCTTCACCCTCTAAACTCAGAGCACTGGTTTTAAGATCCAAGTGGAATTGTGACACTTCCTTGATTAAAACTTACAGTGGTTTCCATCACTTGAAGAATAGATTAAAGAACATGTGTGTTTATACAATGGAGCACTACTCAGCTATAAAAAAGTTAAACTTGGGGCTTGTATAGGTAAGTGGATGCAACTAGAGACCATACTCACAAGTGAAATAAATCAGACCTACATGTGTAGACATTGTATTGTCTCCTTAGTGTAAAAACCTAAAAGAATAAAATCAGAAAGGTACAGTACATACAGCAAAATGGAAAGTAAACATAAGGAATAAACAATGAAGATGAGAGGAAAGAGAAAAGATAGGGGAAAAAAGGAAGGGGAAAATCATGTAGGTATAAACACAGGATAACTGAGATGATTGTACTATTAATTTCTATCAGTCTTTTGAAAGTAGAAGTTAATGTCTAAATTTTTAAATTTGACTAACTCTATATGTTGATATCTACAATCTGAGCAACTACACTGAGGACAGCAGTATGCAACATTGCAACCATGGCTGAATACCTTTGATCTGGTTCTTTTAAATGCATATCATCTCCAATGTCTCATCTATTATTATTATTATTATTATTATTATTATACTCTTTTTAAAATAAATTAAAATTAAAATTAAAAGGAAAAGAAAAAAATAAGTTTTATTGAAAGAATGAATGTTTAATTGTTTGGTCAATCTTGTATGCCCATATCTGATAATCTGACCAACAAATCTGATGATAACAATATGTAATATAACAACCATTGTTAATTTTTCATTCTTGTTTTGACATCTGTGCTATTTGTATTGTTTTATGTCCCTTTGATTCTGTCCTTGTTGTTGGTATTTGTTTTTTTTTTTTATTTTTAAAGTATTTAGTACATGATCTACAGGGTCTCACTGCACAGATCAGACTCGTAGTGATCCTCCTATTTCAGCCTCCCAAGCGCTGAGATTACAGGCTTGTTTTGCTTTTGTTTTCTCCTTTTTAGCATAAAATGACAATAGCTGTCATGCGGCTCCCTAGGCGCTCTGTCGCATTCCCCGCCTCTCTCCCAGCTCTCCTCACGCCAAGTCCTCTCCCTTCACTTGTTCCCTTGCTCTGGTGACCATAGCTAACTAATGGCTCCTTTCCATTACCAAGCGCATGCTACCAACACAACCTTTGCACACGCTGTCACCCTCCTGAGAACTCTCTTCTCCTGTCCCATCACTGAACAAAATCTACCAAATGTTTAAGGCATCAGAAAGTCTTCATGAACTGGGAGAAATTGTTTTATACATTTTTCAAGGTGATGCTTAACTGTTTGAGGGCATATGCCTAAAGCATTACCCTTTCCTCCCTTGGGATCTGAGAGGAGGAAGCGAAGGCAGGGGAGGAACACATGAGCTCTTGGTGCCATGAATCACAAGAGCTGAATCGTCATGAGGAAAATGACTTACATATTCAGACCTGAAGCTTCTGGGCTCTTAAAACTGAACATACAGATGAAAACACATCAGGGTTACCAGGGGAACCGCTTAGCACAGCGTGCGACCTGCGGAAGCGTCTGGCTTTGGATCTCACTTGGTATGAATGAACAGCACTTCCTGAGTGGGTGCAGCGGCCTCATCCCAGCATTCCCTGTGCCGTGCTGTGGGTCACAGCTGCTGTGCATCCGTTCCCCGCCCCTGGTTAGCCCGGCCCTCCTCGCCAGCCTCACCTCCTAGGACCTGGGAGAGGATGAAGGCATCGCAGCAGACATCACGCTCACAGGCCAGAAGACAGTACAGGTGGGCATCGGTGAGGTTGGCTCCCGAGTCTGAGAACACCACGGCGCTGTACAGTCCAGACAGTGTGTTTTTGAATCCAGTGTGTTCAAAGGTCTTTTGGCCTGCTGTGGTGAATTCTTGGCCTGATAAAGGCAGAAAAAAAAGATGTGACAGATTTCAAAGCACTGTGGAGTTGAGCAGATATAAATGCAAACACCAGACCTCAGGGTTGGCCCTGCATGTACTCAGCAGAGAGGGCAAGACACAAAACTGTCACGAGCTGGAGTTGACTGTGTGGGGTGTGCAGCCAGCCAAGGCCTGGGGGACCTGCTCCTTATACCAAAGAAGGTCTGAGGGCTCATCTGTAGAGCTGGTATTATTATTATCATTGTTGTTGTTGTTGTTGCTATTGTTATTGTTATATTTACTATTGTTATATTTATTATTGCCAGAATAGTAGGAGAGCTCTACATACTCATGGAGAGACACTTAGCCCTGAGCCTCCTCTGCATTCCCTCAGCCCATTTCCATGGGCCTGCTCTAGTTTCTGTAACACAGATCAGTCTGAACACGTGGCAGACAGGGCAGCTGGGCCACGTCATGCCCACATGGCACTGGTTGCTGGTTGCTGTACTACTCTTTCCCCTGGCATCGCCCTGCCAGGGGACATCAAACGCCAACAGAAGTTCATACTGCAATAGACAGATACAGCTGCATGCCGCTGCTGCAGCAACGCCCAGGACACGCAGTCAGCACTGGGGCTTTCCTCTGGCCTGCCGAGTTCTGCCTTTTTCAAAGGGGTGCTGGCTTCAGAGTTTTCTGGAGCTGTGAGTAGCAAGTTGCAGGCTCTTCCTGGGCCTCATCAGCATGGTGAGAGGGTAGGCTGGGCACACTGGGGAACTTCCTGACCCTGACTTCCTCTGGCTCTGAAAGGGCATATATATTCTCCGGGTCGAGGTCCATAGACATTACATCAGAGCAAGCCGCAGTGGGCTACAGACGAAGCTCAGTATCACTGTCCTGTGCTTCATGCCTGTCCTTCAGGCTACTTGCAGGCCATGACTGGACATAATTAGTTGCCTTTAGGTGCCAAGGACTGTTCAGAAAACGCAAGCTGTCCTCCTTGGTTATGACAGCTATCCCAATTTTATAGAAAAGAGCCCACACTTCAAGTAACACTGAGTTTTGGCTGATGAGAGACAGGCACTGCGGGAGGCAGGTAAGGGGAGGCAGGACCCTGGAGGCAGAGCCAGCCAGCTCGGCCACGTTTCTGTCCAGCTCAGCAGAACCAGCATGGAGCCCTGGGCATCTCTGAGATAAACAAAAGTACAAAACACAACAAAAGGAAGTGCCTTTCTGCCCTTGATTATTTTGGCAACAAAAAGGTTTTCCAATTTCCCCTGTACTCTTCTCCCAGGTATAAACTTTCAGGGAGGAGAAGGAAAAGAAAAAAGTAACAAACCTTTAAGAAACACAGTTGTACTTTTAAAAATGTGATAAACAGCTAGCTCATGGATTTAAAGAACATTTTTAGTGAGGCTACTTGTTCATTTTCATTTTTATTTTTAGAAAATAATTCCTATGCTTTGTTATTTTTAAAGATGGATGGTTAAAATACTGGCATTAGGATAAACACTCAGGCTGAGCTATTAAGGCCCACATGGGGCAAAGGACCCCGAGCTCCGGCAGTCTCTGTCCTCAGACACATACACACACACTGTTAGGTCAAGACAGAGGTGTTGGGGGAAAAAAGGAGTGCAGGGGAAACTTTGCTGTGGCTGAAGACAGCTGTGGCGGTCTGGCAAAGAGGGGTTGGGGCAGGCACTGTCTCCACTTGCAGCCAGAGGCTCCAGGACAAGTCTAAAGCTCCCGGGAGCCCATGTTACCTTCCCTGTGCTGTAGACTTCAGAGAAAGACAGCCCCATTGCCCTTTATTCCAAACCCCAGGTCCTAGCTCCAGCCACCACTGCCTTCTATTCCACAGTCATAGCTCCAGTCATCAGGAAGCTTATCAACAAGAATGAAAACAGTCATAAAGATAATCCTTTTTTTTTTCTTTTTTTTGCAGAACCAGGGATTGAACTCAGGACCCTGTGCTTACCAGGTAGGCACTTATCCTACTGAGCTATCTCCCCTGTCAAGAGATATCCTATGCTGTTGGAGTGTTTGCAGTGTGTCCATCCTTGAGCACGTCACATGGGTCATTTTACCCACCCGAGAGCCTTGGTCCCTGTAGGACTCCAGCTTTACTGGTGAAGACAAGGAGGCTTACAATATCCAGGAATTTGTCCAAGATCACACATTTGGAAAGGAACAGGGCTGGAGTGTACCCCACACAGGTGGCTCCCACATACTGGCTTTCAAGCCTTAAGCACCAGGGAAGTGAAGGCCCAGAGCAAGGATTGCAGGGAGATCCACAAAACAGACAGCAGAACCAAGCTCCATATTGCTGGCAACTCCATGTACCTGACAGATGGGGCAGGGCAGGGCAGGATGGAAGAGCTCAGGCCACAGGACTCCAGAAAGGTTGGCTGCACATTCCCCTCTATGCTACCTATGGCCCACATGGCTTCCCTACTGTCCCTCTTGTAAGGGTTGCTATGAAGGTAAAATAAAACGCTGAATTGGAACGTGAGCTATACACCATAACATCGTGTACTTCTTGCTGCTTGAAGAGTGTTTGCTAGACCAGAGCATCCTCAGAGAGATTAAAAATGCAGGATCTCTGCGCTACTCCGTTTACTGGATCCAAATCCATAGGTCACCTCTCTCCCAAGTGATATGCATGTGCTACACCCAGAGCAGTTCCCTGAGCCAGGGCATGGAAGAGCAGATCCCTTCAAGGTTCAGAATGCCTGGGAGGAAGAGGTCTGGCAGTGTTCTGTGAGAGTGGCAGAGAAGAAGCTGCAGGACTGAGAAGGCCAGGGTGGAGGACTGCTGCGGAGAGCTAAGCCCAGGCCCTTCTGGGATGCCAACATTACAGGTGGCATTGGAGTCTTACATGAGGGCCCACAGGTGGCACTTGCTGGGTTCTGCCAAAGCCCTGCTCACTCAGGCTCTGTCTCGGCTACAGTTCAGAACCTCATCCACCGCATGAGCTCATGTCCACACAGACTTTGCTAAGGGTCAAATTCGATGGTACTAATGAGCACAATGTGCAAGCCTGTTGCAGCTGCTAGGGAGACTGCTATCTGCATAGGAAGTAGGGTGAGCCTGCTGCAGGATGAATGGGAGAGCACTGGCCCAGGGCATGGAGGCGGGTGGGGATGGTATGCTCTCCCCAGGCCCACCCTGCTGGAGACCAGCTCCAAGCATGAAAGGGGCCCTGAGGCACACAGTTTTGCCAACCTACCCTTTTTCAAATACACGGCCAGAGATTCTTGATCGTGGTTCCTCACTTTCACCTGGCACCTAAGACTTGCAAAGCCATTGACCTGTGAGCTCCCCAGAGCATCTTGTTCCTGGAGAAAGGAAGCAGATCAATCACCATCCCATGATGCTTAGCAATTCAATTCAACATACATTTCAAGCTAACTATAGCCAAGGAGTGAGGCCACAAAATTAAAAAAAAGGCTCTTGCTGGTTAGTTTCTCCCAGGCTACTGGAGCAGACAGACATATAAGCCATAAATCTATCCCAAAATGTTAGCTGCAAGGAGCCAGGTAATTAGAAAGGAGATAATCATGGGGTAGGTGCTATGAATAGTTCTGTGGAGAAGCAGAACTCAGGGAAGTTTCCCAGGAAAAGTAAATCTCAGTAAAGTTCTGATGTATGAGTAAGATCTGGCCAAGTAGAAACAACAGAAGGGGGAATTTTAAGCAGAGGAAACAGCAGACATGAACACTGGATTCAATGGATGTGTAGGCTACACTCAGTGAAAGGAGGACCAGAGAGAGGGGGTGGAGGCAGAAGCCAGCTCCTGGGTAGAGATGCATAGCTTCTATCCAGGGAAGGTTCTAAAGCTAGAAACCTTGAGGTCGCACCCCCAGAGGTCTCAAATTCTTAGTATCTCTGAACTCTCTTGTGACTTGTTTTCAGCAGTTCTATTCTACGGGTATGTGGGATAAATTCCACTACATCTGTCTGTGTTTTAAACCCGGAGGCTTGCTCTCCCACTCTGATTGTCAGACTTTGAGTTTCCTGGGGAATTGTTGGAGCACAGCGGCGAAAGCAAGGGCCTTTGGAGGGCAGCAGTGCCTCCTGCTCTTCAGTGTGAGCTCACTGGAGAGTTGCTGGCCTGGGGAGGGTGCAAGGGTCTTGGAGACGACCCAAGAAAGGGGTGCTACATGCTGGAGCGGGGGCCCTTGGCCCTTCTGTGCTGGTTCCCTGGGCAGGGTCAGCAGGAGGCCACGTGGATGACTGGACTAGGGCAGGCTAAGCCCAGTGCACAAGGACCCTTGCAAAGAGCGCCTCCTCCCCCACAGCTCAGGGCCCTCAGAATGGAGTTTGCTGCTCACCTGAGTGGGGAAGGGTGTGTTGGCATTAGCAGCACTGATGCTAACGGTGATAATGATCACTGAGAACTTTCTCTGCCTCCCTGCCTCTTGTGTGCATCCTTCAGCTACAGCCCCTGGTTCAAGGGCCTAAAACTCACACCTCTTCTAGGATGCCACTTAGAGACGCAATTTCACACATGAGTAAACGGACACAGGACACTAGTGTCTGTGATGTTACAAAACTGTCACAGAGGTATGTGTCCTTAACTGAGGGAATGTGAAATGGATAATGCCCGTGAAGTGACATGCTACTATTGAAGATACAGGTATGGATAATTCTCAAGGGGAAACTGAGGTAAAAGGAACACAGATGAGAAAATATTAGCATGAACATAAAAACATATTTATAAATACATAGACACTTTCCAAAAGGATTTGTAAGAAACTGGTACATAAAACAAAGATTTATACAGCCTGGGAGTTAGAAAACTAGGACAAGAAACTTATGCTTTGCATTGGAGACCTACCAAGGACTCAGAAAGGCAGACAGGATTTGGGGCTGTAGCAACGACTTCACGGTACGTGGGCCCAAGCTGCCTGATGAAGTAAGCCGTGGGGATAGGAAGGGGGTGCTCCCCACCGAGTCTCTTGACTGACTCCCCAGGAAGTGATACTGCTCCTGCACCTCTGTAGTCAGGCTCAGGCCTTCTGCAGCTTCCGCTCCCCAAGTCCCATGTCTCCGAAGGACCAGAAGCCACAGAGATCGGCTGTGGACCATCTCACCCCATCACCTGGCAGCCCATGGCATGGCACACATGGTGTGTCTCGTGGAACAGCCACGGAGCATCACGCCACGCCTCACCTGGGCAGAAGTCGTGCAGGCAAAGTTGTCACTTGTCCAACCATAGAAATCACACGTGACCTCTGAATTTGTGGTGACCATGGTGAAGAAGCTGCAGTGCTCGTCTGCTGCACAGTCTGCAAATGCCATTTGAAGGACAGTCACCTTCTTGGCTAGGTGGTGGTGGAAAGGACAGATGGTGTCCTGCCTGGCACATACCGCACACTCACAGCTTACCCACACACACTCCCAATATACCACTAAGTATAGACACACGATATACCAGGCACGCTCCCCAAATATGCACATAACACATATGAACAGAAACACATATACACATACCATGTACCCAAATACACTCCACATGCACACTTATACAGACAGACATAGACACAAATACACAAATCTACACTATCATACACAAGCCCACTCTCCTGATACACACACAGATACTAATCTAGACAGACCCACACAGACACACGTAAACACACAATGCACACATAAGTACATGGGAGACATTTACTACAGGTATGCCACCTGGCGTGTGCTATGATAAGTGCGCCCTGTGTCAGGGGACCTTTGTGCCCCACCTCACAGCTGAGGAACAACAGAAGACAGCTGGATTCAGCTCTCACCTAAGGTCACAAAGCTAAGGAGCAGGAGAGCCAGGACTTTGGTCCAGAAGTCGGGCCTGAGAACCCATGCAGTTACTGCATAAGCCCTTTCCACTCCACTTGCTTTATCCAGGAAGGCCATGGCTAGGGATCCACTGGGATCACACATGTGTCTGAGGCTGGAGGAGATCTTGGGGATGTGATGATACAGAATGATCCACATTTCTCATGATGAAGCCCTGTGCCAAGAGGCCCCATTTCATGCTGCAGACACAAGGTCACTTTGCTTTTGCTGTACCATAGGCGTGAAGCGTGGTGGCCAGCATAGAGAAGGCTCAAAGAGTTTGTTAAGCAAATGGATAAAAAGACACTATTTCTTCAACTGAGCCATATTCAACTGTGTAAAATTCAGGAACAGTGATAGCTACTAATAATTTACCAAGAATGCAAGATTTACATAAAAAAATTAAGTTGACTGAAAAAAGACTCACAAATGTGCAAATCCCATTTGAGGGTCAGACACCACTGGGGTGTCAATGCACTACTCATACCGACCACTACGTTCATGAGAGGCAAATTCAGAGGTGAAGGGACACTGCTGAGAACTGCCACGGGCACGTGGTGAACGGCAGCAAAGCAGTCATCCAAGAGCCTTCCCACTCCAGGCCCTGTGCTGTGACTCCCTACAATGCTGTCCCAGCTGCACTGCAAGGAAGAGCCAGGGGCCTGGACACTGAAGTGTTTTCCTTTCCTCTGGAAGCACAACTCTCAAGTGGAACCATGGTTGTGAAGGTGGAGCGGCGAGCAAACTTGGCTATGAAGGTGAGCCTCAGCTGCAAAGGCGGCTCCCCAGAGCTGCACCTTGGCTGAGAAGGTGGCTGCTTGGGGGTGAGCCCCAGCTGAGAAGGCATCTACGAGAGGTTCATCTCAGTGTTGTATAGTTCCAGCGCCCCCATGAACTGGGCACTGAGAAGCAAGTCTGGGTCTTTCCAGCCATGCACTCAGTCCCATTCAGAGAGAGCAATTCACAGGTTCACCTATTTCTGCCCCACTTCTACTTTGACTGTATGACTTTGGTCTTCACTGCAAGCTGTCTCTGCTCCAGGCTCAGAGACAAGGCCAACCAGGATGGCCAGAAGAGTTCTGCACCAGGACTATGGAACAGTACTGTTTCCCATAACTGGGTCTGAGGATACTGCCCTGGCTCCAAGCAGTGTCCTCTTGTGTCCTACAGTACTACACCTTCTCATGTCCCTCATTGCACTGCTTGGATCTCTAGAGATAGGATTTTTACCTGGTCCCTTTATTTCCCACTGTATCCTCCTTTCTCACTGCCAGGTTGATGTTATTTTCCATCCTCCTAAGTGGACCTTTCACCTTCTGTAAAGGCTTCTCGATGTTCATTCTGTGGCCAATGGGGCCCCATTCCACTCATATATTAATGCCCTAAACCCAGCACCTTGAGTGGGATTACATTTGAAGATAAGGACTTTGAAGAGGTAACTCAGTAAAAAAATAAGGTCATTAGGGTGGACTCTAATCCAATATGACTGGTGTCCTTCTCAGCAAAGGGGACTAGGACACAAACACATAGATGGGAAGAACCACATGAAGACATGGGAGAAGACAGCCATCTATAAACCTTGTCTTCAGAATTTCAGCCTAGTGAATTCAGAACAAGTAAGTTTCATCGCTACCTGGTCTGTGGTACTTAGTGCTGAGTGCCTGAATTCTCGTGGCACAAGTATTTCCTGTCTTGGATGGCCCTCTGTCATTTGTCTGACAGGACACCATGTTGTTAGGCTCTCCTGACATGGTGCCCAGCTGTTACCTATCTCAGTCACCAAGTTTATCCTCGCTACATAAGCCACCTCCTGATTCTAACAGATGGACCTGCCCTTCTGCTCACCTTCTTTGTAAGACTCTGCGTCCTCTCTCTCCTGCCTTTCTACCTCAAGCTGTGTCACAGTGTGTTAGTGCACTCATGGTTGTGAGTGTAATATTCCTTGTCAGGATGAATTACTGCCATAGTGTGCTTCTTAGGCACATGCTCCTCATGTCCCCTCATCCGCCCCTTGGTTCTGGTCCCCTAGACCAGTGCTGGAGAACCTTTTAGAGCTTTCAGTGTTGCAACCAGCTTGCTGTGGCACACGTGCCACAGGCCCACCACTGCTGCCCCAGGCCCTATAAACAGCATTCATTCTACATTTTTTCAGAGCCTTCTTCATGTTCTGCACTGTTTGGGCTACAACCAACATATGCTCATCATAGTCCGAGCAGGTATGCAACGCACACCTGTGCTACAGTGCTAATCAACAATTCAGACACTTCGCTACCGAAAAGGAATAATGCAATAAGGGTAAGACTGGAGGTTTAATATCCACTACCCTGAATCAAAACTTAAATTCCATCACCTGCTAACTCTGTGCCAATGAACTTACACTCTCAGTGTAACTTGGGATCATAATGGCTCCTTTGAAGATTATGAGATAATCCATGTCAATATATAGGCTCAATAAACATTAGCTGTTACTATTACCTGTCTGGCCTCATGGTTGCAATAGACAGATACATAGCCTAGACAGCTTTACAATGATCTAAGTCTATTCATTTTTGTCCCTAATATTTTGCATAATTCTTGCCATTTAGTAGATGTGCTATAACTCTGAAAACTATGGGTTGAATATACATGTTAAAAAATTAATTCATTCATTATGCTTTTGACAAGCTGTATTTTCTCATTATAGTTTTAATGGCATGCTTTCTTTCATTTCATCAGCATCATCAGAGGCTGTTTCTACACCATGCCCAATGTGCCCATTTCTCCAGTGTCCCTCACCTGCCAAGCACTGCATCAGTTGGGATTCAGAACCAGGAACTTTGGACCTGACCATCCCAGGAGCATCAGCATTAAAGATCACCTTCCATTCGGGAGCCTTCTCAAATTTTTGCATCACTGAAAATAAAGCAGACATAAAATCTGACCAGGAAGGGTGCAGAGTATCTACACAAAAGTGTTAAGTAGAGCAAACAAGTCCAGTCAGGTCAGCCAACAAGATAGTTAGGAAGTCATTTCCAGGAGGCACCGCCTCATCACTCAAGGCAGAACAATTCCTACTGAAGGGAGCTGCAGCCTGCTGCTCCAGTCTAATCCTGATAGACATCACTTACCTTATCTCCCTTTCCCTGCATCGTTACCAGCAAGTACTACAGAGTACTGATGCCATGTTAAACCTCTCAGTCCATTTCTTTTGTCTGTCTGTCTGTCTTTCTTTCTTTCTTTCTTTCTTTCTTTCTTTCTTTCTTTCTTTC
>NDGN011540153.1:334-14059 GCA_002564285.1 Tympanoctomys barrerae | reverse complement strand
TGAACTCAGGCCCTTATGCTTGCCAGGGAAGCACTTATTCTACTGAGCCATCTCCCTGGCCCCAGAAATCAACTTTTATATTCTAATAATTCATAGTTTCTTCATTTTGTTATGTTTCATTCCATTAAAATACCAATTGAGATTTACAAACAAGTGCTTGTTTACTCATATTCAGGCTTGGAACCTGAAGAATGAAAATCTGAGCTATCAGACACACAGGACTATCACCCACGTTTTATAGAGAAGAAAATAGTCACAGAAAGGATACATACCAAATTTTACACAGTGACTCATGAATCTGGCATTCAAATTGGGTGGTCTGCTTTCAAAGCCCACATTGGGAAACACCTTCTTCTGTCCTACCCCATCAGTACTTTGAGATTATGGTACTGTGAAGAAAGGTTATACCAGATTGGAAGTTTCCTTCCAAATATTGGAGCAATGCAGTGACAACAGATTGTCTGAATTGAATGATGTGGTGATGGACAATGGGGACTGGCTTGGCACTGACTTTCACTGTCTCTCTGTTTCTCTCTGTATCAGTCTGTTGGTCGGTCGGTCAGTTGGTCTATCTCTTTTTCTCTCAGTATGCACTTATGTTGGGAAATTTTTGTAAAGAGGCTGATAGAGATGAATAAAGAGAAGTGGTTTTTGCCACCAATCCTACCTTCTTGCCACTATCATGGGAAATAAGTTAATTCAAGTAACAGTAGATGGAGAAAATGCATATACACCTTAAAGCTAAACCCCTATTATGTAGAGCTTCAGATTAAGTGAGGAAAGGATGGCATGACATTGCAGGTGTGTTGTTCTGCTCCTCTCAGGGTGTACTGCTTGATGTGAAGGACTGCTAACAGGGCTGGATATTTTTGTATACAGGCATTTTTCTTCCCATAGTGCTATTAAATTTGATTTTAAAATGTGCATTGAATGCACAAATAAAAAATTCATGTAGGTCAGTTGCAAAGTGAAAAGTCTGTATCTCTCCCCTTTTTTCCTTAATTGTCTTTTTTTTTTTTTTAAGACAGAATCTTTCCATGTAGTCCAGGCTGGCCTTGAACTCACTATGGATCCTAGGCTGACCTCAAAATGACAGCCATCCTCCTGCTTCAGCCTCCTGAGTGCTAGGACTTGTGTGGACCACCGTGCCCAGTGGTTGTCTGTGTTTTATCTCCAGAAATGGTGGTTGTTTTATTTTTTTGTGAGGCTTTCCAGAATGTGGTGCTGTGTATCTGTGCGTGGCAAATATTAACATAACACACATATGCCTTGCTTTTATTCTTCTTGTAGTATTTCTTAATTTGTTACGTAGACAGAAATGGCTCTTGCCTCCCCTTTAACATCTACATAGTATTATTTCATTGTGTGTATCTTCTAAATCTAATCTATTTCAGCATCTGTTGACATTATATCATTTCTAATCATTTGCATCCTGAATAACGTAAGTGCAAATTGCCTCTGTGCAGTCTCCTATTTATCACAGAAATTTCATAACCCTAAGTCTTCAGCAGGGACAGATAGAGATCAGATTGTTGAATTAGGTCATATGTGTGTCAGGAAGCTGCTTGATTTCAGTTTTCTCAGATGGCTATATTTAGCTTCTGAACAGTAATCATGGTAAGAAATCTCTATATCTTGTTCTATGCCATCTTTTTCTGCAAGATGAAAGGGGTCTCTCTAATAAGAGGGTTGTACAAATGTGATTTTCTAACAGTTTAATAGGTTATTAGGTGCCTTGAGTGCCTACTTTTAGTCAAGAAAATGTGTTGTGTTGTCCAACAGTTTGCTTTAAAAACTTTTCAGATTTGCTTCCCTAAAATTCACCGAGACTTGGAAGATTAGGCCCAAGGCACCCGTTTCTTAAATATGCAATTGGTGATTGCATAGCGACTGGTAGTTCAGTGTTACAAAGACAGTGTTTCTTCACAGTTTGAGTTTCCTGTCACTCGTTTTAAGCGTTAGCTGTTTTCAGAAAAATAATACTCAATATTACTGACTGATAATTTAGGAAAAGATGGATCAATAATGCGGTCAAGTAGGAAGTCGGTGGCTCTAAGCGGGTAAGTGGCTGGGTGCCTACATTTTCTGGACTCACTCACAAGCACACGGACTCAGAGATGACAGAATTGCTGCTACGTAGCAAATAACCTGAAAAAAGGCTGCAAATTCTTTGAGAAGTGATTTTAGAATTCAATATTTTCCTGTCAGTAGATTTATGACCTGACACTGAGAATTATTAAGGCTCAGATCCAAATGCTTAGTTCATTTCCTCTGGCTCAGCATTTAGTAAAGATGTGAAAGATGTGGTGCACACTAGCTGGGTATCTGTTTTTCAGGCTCAGGATCCAAGATTTTACAGCTTGTCACCGTGAGTGAACTTTTGAATATCTGGATGTTAATGTATGCAAATGCCTTTGTAATGTATGATGTTAGGTGAAAAATTATTACACATGCCAACAATTTAATTTAAAATGTTACTCCTGAATATTTTATAAACCACTGGAATAATAACATACCCTTAATGAAAATGAGAATGATTTTGCTTCCTTTGCTATACCATGCGGCCTCCTTATATTTAATGCACTGCCTTAACTTATCCTTTTGTACTAAATATTTTATGTTAGAATAGAAAATAAACAATAAATCAGGTTGAACTGCATCACATTCACTTGGGAAATTTTACTAAAAGTCATTTGATATTCTTTAGGGGCATTTCAGGGATCTACATTAGTTAATCTAAATTTTTAATTTGATTATATATAAAGTTAAAGTTAATTTAACTAGACAGAATCAATACTTCTGGAATTTAATTAGATGGCTAGAATCCAAGCAGAGGTTATTGTTCTTACTATCCTTCTCTCCTCTTTCATTCCTGGGTGAAATCATTCTTTTGCCATAGTATGTTGGACAGTTCCCTGGTGACAGGTTCTATAGAAACTCAGAGCTATGCGGTTAGCAATGTGGAACAGAGGGAGGGAAACGTGGGCGAGGACGCATTGTATGCCGCTGATGATAACAGGTCGATCCTGTCGCCTCGTCACAGCACAGCCTTGGGGACAGTGCTCTACTCGCAGTGGATCTGCAGCGACTGTTTTTCAGTAACTTGTTTTTAAGCCAAAATTGCAAAACAGAATGATATTTCTTTAGGCTGGAATATTCCAGGACAGAAAAGAAATATGGAAAGATAAATTATGAATTAGTTTGGACTTGCAGTTTGAGGATCCTGCTATTTATAGTGAGGTTTGATATGGCATGCCTGGAAATGTGGCAGAAAATTGAAGCTGAGGTTTTATTCGAGGCAGTAACTTTCTTTTTATCTTTGTTGGAGCACCAGGAAGACATTATAAAGGAGGTTAAGAAGTGTTGGATGCTATAACTTTTATGGTTCTTTCTATTCCTTGCCACAGGCAGGTTGTCACTTATTGAGGGGCAGGTTGTTGAGAGCATTTTAAGGTCATTTGACTCTACTTGTACGTAACTGCTGAGTTTAGTTGTCAGGGTGGATATAGAAATTACTTAAGGGACAGATACATTTTTCTTTTGCTTTTTGAGATGGAGTCTCACTATGTATTTCCAGCTGGCCTTGAGCTCACTTTGTAGCCCAGGCTTGTCTTGAACTTGCAACAATCCTCCTGCCTCAGCCTCTTGAGTGCTGGGATTACAAGTGTGGGCCACCACACCTGGTGAGATACATTTTTAAATATCAAGTGTGGAATAAGATCAGTGATGTTTAAGTACATCAGTGTATTTCCAATTTTATGGGTCTTTTTAAAAAGTAAATTGAAGTCTGAAAGTTGTGTTTTATAAGTCAGATTTTTATTCTTCCTGTTATACCACATACAGATAGTTCTGTGCTAAGCACTTCACAGGAGTGGGGCAGTAGGAAATGCCAGCACACACACGAAAGAAAGAGCCTTGTGCTCCTGGTTAACCTGGCAAAGGTGCACGTATCGTTACGTAGCGGTGACCACATGAGGATTGGGATCCTTCTGTAGTGTCATGCCGAATGTCAAATCAGAAGGCATTTGCCCAGCCTCACGTGGGAGCGAATAGATTCTTTTTTACAAGACTGATAAAAACCGAAGCTGCCAGCATTTTGTGAACTATTTCAAACGCTGTCTTTTAAAATGAATATTTATTGAGCTCTTATGCAGTGTGAGGGACTGGTCTACATTCTGAAATCCCTTTCACCTTCAGTACCCGGTGAGATGGACCCTGCGCAGCTAGGTTCTGGAAGCGGGCGGCAGCGTGCTCACTGGTGGCCCGAGGTCCCAGAGCTTAGCTTGTTTCTGTGAGGGGGGAGGAAAGCGGGCCACTGAACTTGGGGCCAGCACTTCCCACCTCTCTACTTCATGCCCACGCTCATTTGGCTTCTTAGTTGGCACTGACTGCTTTACGCCTGCAAAGGTGTCCTGCACGCCTTTGGACCAGAGGCTTGAAATCTGGTTCTGTAAAAGCCAGGGTAAGTTATTTTGATGCAGATACTCAGAGCACTACACAATTCAAGTGATTAGAGTGAGGGGGGTTTCTGGGAGGATTACACCCTAACTCTGAGGTTTAGGGCTGTGTGTTTATGTAAATTGCATTTCCTCGCTCTGTCAGCCCACACTGCCCTTCCTGTTGGTGAGTCTCACTAGGATCATGTCTTCCACAGGTTGAGATAGATTCTACTATAACCTCAGGGCCCCTCAGGTGAAAGTGTATTCATTTTCACAGATAATCACTGCCCAAAACATCTCTCCATTTGGACCAGTGGATCTCAAACTTCACGGTGTGTCACAGTCAGCTGAAGGATTTAGAAGATGCTGTAGAGCCCTGGTCCTCTCTACAGCATTTCTGGCTGAGGTTTGGGGACAGGACTGCTAAAGGTGATCCTGCAGGTCTGAAGCTCTACTGTGAGAATGATTAGTTCACCCTAAAGTATGAGTAGAAAGAGTGTGGCTGTCACCCACCTTTGCTCGCCTTGCTTTTGGGCCAACACCTCATTCTCTACAAGCCCATGCTTTTATGTACAAACATTACCAAATTGATCAGTAGATTTCTTGGACTCTGAAAAAACCCTATTAAGTCTCTTAATTGTGTGCTCCTAACATTTGAGTACAAGGAATGCTTGTTGATTTAATAGGCACTTCTCTAGGTTCATTACTAAAACAGTAAGTGTAAAGATTAGTTCTTCCTATGGCAAGTGACAGCTTAGAAAATCACATCGCTTCCTCAAAATCACATATACAGTAAGAAATAGCCCTACAATTCAAACCCAGAATTCAATAGGATTCTTATTTATTTATTTATGTGTGTGTGTGTGTGTGTGTGTGTGTGTGTGTGCCCAGCTCAGCCATCTGGGGACGGGGCTGGCTGACATCTGGTGCTGAGGGATTGAACCGTAGTCCATGTGCTTTGCTAAGCTTTCTCTAAGTAGGTGCTTTAGATCACTGAGCCATCTCACCAGCCCCCAATAGGATTCTAATATCTATGCCTTTTGAGCACCACATTTTAACATCTGTAGTGAGGAGCTCAATTTTAGCTAGGCATACACATTTAACAGAAAGGGTCATTAATTTTAATTCTTCTTTTATTGGCACTTTTAAGAATCCTAAAATCAGGCCAGTGAGATAGCTCAGCGGTGTAAAGCGCCTGCTTAGGCAAGCTTAGACAAAACACAGGGACTGAAGTTTGATCCCTAGCACCACCTGCTCTGCCAGCCTTGCCCACAGGGTAGGCTGAGCCAGCCACAAAAGGAAGGAAGGAAGGAAGGAAGGAAGGAAGGAAGGGCACTTGATATGTGCCAATAATAATAATAATAATAATGATAATAATAATAAGAATCAAAATCCGCAAGAGAGAAAAAATACATGGCCCCATATTTTTAAAAGAAAATATATAAATTTAAACTGCTGTTTCAAGTTCGACTTTTTTCAAAAATTTTATTAGTATCTGTCTGATGTATAATAATGGCATGCATCTTGGGGATATTCCACACGTATTGCATTTTGATCACTCTTACTTCTTCTGCCCTGCTGGTCCCTCGCCCACTCTCTTTTTCCCAGGTCCCATTCTTATCATTGCAGTGTGTCTGTTTCTCAACATATTTCTTATTTAGTTCTTAAATTATTTTTGGGTTTCTCATACTGGATACTTGAGCTTCTGTGTCTGATTTCTCTAAGAGTGATGACCAGAAAATCTACCTGTTTTCCTACAGATGACCCTGATTTCTCCTTTATGATGGAGTTGTTCTCCATAGAATGTGACTTTTAAAAAAAATCTATAGTTATCTTTTTTTCAAATTGTACAAGTTAAAGTGTTAGTTTTTTTTTTTTAAAGACTGTGTTCCCTCTGCTTTTCAGTTGTTTGTTTGCATGTATACATTTTTACAACAAGGATTTTTCTAGCAGTTGACTATTACACTTTTGGGGGTCGTTCTCCTTTTAAAGTCAGTCGAAAACTATGAAACTTTTCATGGGCAAAGTGCACCAACTTTGCATACTGTGGAATCCTGTCTTCAGGGCTTGAACGATAGTACCTTAAAGAAAGCAAGTTGGGGGCCAGCCAGATAGCTCAGCAGACTAAAACTCATGTTTAGGCAGAGCACAGTGGCTGGGGTTCAATCCCCAGATGTGCTGTGCTGGCTCTGCCCTGGGGCACACTGAGACTGCAATTGAGACTGGGCATGATGGCATGCATCTATAATTCCAGAGCTTGGGAGGCTGAAAACGGGAATCACTATGAGTCTGATCCACAGAGTGAGACCCTGTAGACCCTGTACTAAATACATAAAAAAAGAAAGCAAGTTAGACTAATGTGTCTGAGAGACGTGTGTTTGCACCTGTTCTTTCCTGATTATTTGACCTTTAGAAAGTTATTGCCGAGTCTTGTTTCTTCACCCATAATATGATAATGATGTGATATCTTTATCATCGTGTTGTTACAAAGAGTTAAATTCCAAAACTTATATAAAACACCAGTCCTCTCCTGACTACATAAATATTTTTTAAACATTAATGTGCCTGAGTCACCTGAAGATCTTATTGAAATGTGGACTCTGATTTGTTGGCTCTGCTGAGAGAACTGAGAGTCTGCATTTCTAAGACACTCTTGAATGCTGCTGCCAATAGGACAGGAACCATATTTTGAACAGCAAAGGTGGGTCAAGTAGGGAAGGTGGATTTTCAATTTGATTGGCTTGAGAGTTGCCAAGGGTTTAGTGAAGTGTGCTTTGGGGTGGGTCCTGAAAGTGTGAGCTGGCTGGAGGTCCTCAAAGTGTCAGCTGGCACCTGACGCCTTCCTCCGTGGTGCTGGTCCCCTGCCTTACTTCTGGGCCA
The DNA here is from genome assembly GCA_002564285.1 of Tympanoctomys barrerae. Classification (NCBI taxonomy): domain Eukaryota; kingdom Metazoa; phylum Chordata; class Mammalia; order Rodentia; family Octodontidae; genus Tympanoctomys; species Tympanoctomys barrerae. The sequence continues at coordinate 6,740 of NDGN011540153.1, read as the reverse complement.
TCATGGACTGTTTAACTTGGCTATGCCATACTCTTCCACCATGATATTTTTGCCTTGGGTTCACCTGACAAAGAACTGAATTTTCTGAAACCATCAGCTAAATTAAATCTCTTCTCCTTTTTGGTGTGGAGATCAGGTATTTTGTCCCATCAGTTGGGAAGCTGAGTAATACAGTGCAATGCAAAATATATAGGGAAATGTTTTTATTAATAAGAGCTCTTAAATATTAACACATTAACATTCATGTTAATGATATTTTCATTGATAATTTTGTACTCAGTTGGCATTAGATGGTTAAACATGCATCTTCTCATTGGGAAGTAATGCATTGTATACTGGTTGTATACTAGGTTGTGTCCTCCAAAATAAATTTGGACTCTTCTTTGGAATTAGACATCATTTAAATTTTTACCTATATCGTATTAAAAATACACATTTTCGTGTGTGTGTGTGTGTGTGTGTATGCATGTGTGTGTTATGGTGAGTGAAATGTATATTTGAATTAGTAGGTGCCATTCCTCGTAGCCAGATTTTCATGAATAAAGCTATAATATTCCAGAGCTTTCTGACTATTCTGAAAAACAGCTTTATGATCTTGAGAACATTGCTCTATAATGTGCTCTATAAGGAACTGTTGACTTTATTTAGCTTTGAGTTCAGTCTGATAAAGTTAGATTTTCAAGTAGACTTCTAAGACACAGAAAACCTGTATAGGATATCTGGATCTTTTGGTTACTGGCAAAAAGGGTAAGTCATTGAATCAACTGCTACCTGAAGTGGTGGCAAGATAGCTGAAGAGCCCCTGGCCCCCTGTGTAGAGTGGTTCTTTAGGCTGATAGAACTATTTGTTTTCTTTTTTTTGGAATTGGGAATTGAACTCATGACTTTCGTGCTTGCCAAGAAGGTGCTGTGCTTCTGAGCTACATCCATGGCCTCAGAACTTGCTGCTTGAGGGAAACTTGATGGTCTAAGGTTCACCTCTGTCAGACTACTTTTGTGTGTTTGAGAATTCTTAATAGATATTAATGCTCCAATTTGAGTAAATGGCAAAATGTAAGAGTCTTTTGTCTTTGTTAGTTCTGCTTAAAAATTTTCCTGTAAGACTAGAAATGGAAAGTAAGGCTTGTCCTCTTTGCTCTGCAGAAAGCATGACTGTGGCCCTCTGTAAGAGCTCTAAGTGTGCCTCTTCTAATGCTTACCTGCCTTGGAACTAGAGTCAGAAGGGAGAGGACAGAGCCACTCCAGTACTGGGTTCACTCCAAAACCACAGAGAATGGAGTGGTTTTCTGTGTAAAGTGCTCGGCTGCCAAGATCTCTCAGATGAGGATCAAGCCTACTGTGTAATTATGAAGGAGAATCACAAAAGGACGACAGCTCAGGATAAGGGACGGTTGAAAGATCTTTAACCCATAGAAAATACCAAATAAATATCTAACTCTTTAAAAAGATGAAATATTTTTTCTTAACTCTTCATGCTTGATAAACCTACCTCATACTTAGAGTTTTCAATAACAAATAGCATGTAGATGGTACTTACTGCCTTATTGCAGCAGGCTTTCCACTTAGTGTAATGAATGAGTAACTATAATAACTCTCAGAGTCACCTGTGGAGATGGTGACAATATTGAGAATTCCCAGTCCCCACCACAATCCTGAAAAAGGAAATATACTGGAATGATTGCTAAGCTCCTGGATATATATATATATATATATATATATATATATATATATATATCTTGTAGTCCTAGTGATCCTCCTGTTTTCAGCCTTTCCAGACTGGGATTACAGATGTGAGCCACCACACCTGGTCTCAGTGGATGGCTCAGCACAACTGGGGGTGAGACTGGTGCTGAATGTGATGTTGGGATGGAGTCCCAGTCCTTGTACTTGCCTAAGCAGGCACTTAGCCCACTGAGCTATCTCATTGGCCCAAGCACCCGGATTTTTAAGTGTGTTTTGTTGTTGTTGTTGATTTAAGTCAATTCATCATGGATCTGCAGGTTGCTAGTAAGTAGTGTTAACTACTAATAATGACCGATTCTTTTCTTAGTAAATGGAGGTAGTGAATTATTGTAGAAAAAGCCTGGGCTTTTGCTTTGAAGAGACCAGAGTTCTTGCCTTGTGTCTGTTACTTATTGGTTGTATAAAACTTCACTTTTCTTTCGTAATTGAAAATAACACATCCTCTATCATAGACTGGTGAAGAAGGTTAAATGTAAATGTGCATGTCTATGATGGTGCTTAGTATGCCTAATAGACTTTTGCTTGTTTAGCCCTTGGATTGAGAGTAGCCTAATCATACCAGGGAGATTATAGAAATGCAGAATACCAGGCCCGTCCCACACCTCCTCAGTCACAATCTGCATTGACAGGGGCTCTACTGTACATCAGAATTTCATACAGTTCATGTTTGTGATGTAGTTTTGGTTACAGTTATGGGGTGTGTTTCAATTTTAAGCTGATAATCTTAAAAATATACTTGATGGTTGAATAAAATCCATTGTATGCTATTTGGGCTCTTTTTTTTTTCTTTGTTTCCTGTTACTAGCAAGAGTAATTTCTGTTGCTGGTAAAGATTAGTTCAGGGTTCAGTAAATTTTCAAAATTGCCTCTCAGATCTTTTAGTTAATTCTTTTTCCTTTTTATATTTATGCATATAAACATAAAATATAAAGCCAGAAAGCAGTTTAAAAGTAGGCATAATGTATCCACAAATAAAAGCTCATCTAGCAACCAATAAAATGGAAACTTGTGAATGTTTTAAGTAAATTTCCAGCCAGATTTTTAAAAAAATCAGATCTGATAAAATATTTGGAAACTCTGCTATTTGTTGATGTCTATAAGCTTAAAAATAAACCAAACAAATCTGCTTATTCTTGCAAAGTCTAAATTTTATGAATTCTCATCATTATTGGAATGAGAAATCACTATTGTAAATGTTGTGCTAAATTTAATTTCTTTATTTGACATTTAAAACACACTAATATATTGCTTACAGTTTAGCTCTGGCAAAAATGTAATAAAGCCGACATTTAAGACATACCTCTAATCTGTTTCTCAAAAAAAATATGTTGTAAGCATACAACTTTGAAAGGAAGGTAAAGATGTATTTGTTATCTAGAGCTAGGCTTAAATATTACTGAAAACTTTTGGAAAGCTCATTTGCATTTTGAAATAACAGGCTCGTCACTAACAGATAATTGCAATACTCACCCAATATTTTGATCCACCTTAGAGTACAAACTGAGTGAGAAAAGTAATTTTCTTTTTCAAATAGAGAGTCTATTTTAGTTAATACAGCAGGTTTTTGTTGTTGCTGTTGACTAATTTTCACTTCCAAATTTTAATTTTAATAAAACTCATCATAGTGGGAACGAAAGATTTTTATCTCATGCTGTGGCCCCAGTAATTTCAGCACCTGCTGCTCGCCATAGGCAGCCTGGTTTTGAACAGGCTCATGAGTAAAATCTGTGGGAGAAAAGTCTCAAGAACATTCAGGGATGTTTGGGTGCCCAGTTGTCATCAAAGAAGCTTCCAGGAGCAGCCAATTAGATGCTTTTTATCTGGTCCTGGGATTAATGGGGGTTGATCGGTACCTTTCATTTTTAATCTTTCCCCTTCCATGTGCTCCATGGTTGGCATCATTAAATCCACTATGACACTGCCACAGACTTCAGAATCCCTCTTTACCTTTCAGCTAATAGGGAGTTTCCTGTGACTGGGGTGAGCTCTTAGTTTTCAGAACAGTAGCACTGACTAAAGATAGAAAGCCCTTTGTGTCGGCTTGGCTGTCCAGCCCTGAACGGTGTGTTGCTGCAGACTTGGACTCTTCAAGGTGTACCTCGTTGTCAATCTTGATGACTAATCACTAGCAGAGGACTTTTGAATTTGGCAAGCTTGGGATTTGCTGTAAAAAGTGCCACTAACTCCTGGAACTTGAGGGAACTGTCATGCCTTCTGCTGACTTATTTTTTTCCCCTTCATTGTTCTGTGGTACAGGAGGAGGAAGAGAGTTCTATTTTGGTTGATATTGTTCTGTCCTTCTGTGAAATTCTGTGTGCAGGTAGGCCCGACATTGGCTGTCCATTACAGTTTGCTTGGACACCCTCATCCCCACAGATGGTTACGGGGGATGGAGGGGCAGGCGCAGGTCTCAGGTGGGGGCACCCTCAGTGCTCGTCCTTTGAGCATCACAGCTGGTCTGGGAATGCACACCCTCTTCTGACCTCCCAGTTGTCCATTTCCTACGGTGTTTACTTAAGGCGTGGTTGCAAAAGGATTGAGGTGGCAACTAGCGTTTCTATGAAAAATACTTATCTTAGGTTGAGCCCTACACAATCACCAGTTTTGTAGGGCAGGCAATTTCACATGATTTGACCTAACCATTTTCTCTGGTCACTGCTTAAGGCTTCAGGACTGTGATAGAAATAAAGAAAATGTAACGGGTCTCTAAGGCTCTTTGCTATTCAAAGCAGGCCTGGCTTGAGTTCCCACAGTGGAGCAGATGGGAATTGGTCTTGGGTGGGGGAGATAGCTCAGCAGCATAAGTGCTTGCCTGGCAAGTGCAAGGTCCTGAGTTTGATTCCCAGTACCAAAAAAAAAAAAAAAAAGAAAGAAAGAGATGGTTCTTAGTATTTACAACACAGTACCTTCCTCTGTCTCTTCCTTTTCATATTATCCTTTCTCTTCCCTACTTAGATCAGGATCTTCGTAACCTTCCTGCTCTTTTATTCCGCTCATCTAGTCTCAGTCCATTTCCCTCTTTTGTCTCTTTACCGGCTCACACCTATTTTTGATGCTTACTGTACACTGTGGGGGAGAAAGGAAGAGAAGGTGCATGAGGTTACAGCGTGAACAAGAACCCGGTGTACTACAGAGCGAGATGCTGCTCTGTGGATGAGCACATGGCATCTTAACCACAAATCATTTTAAATACTTTTAAAACAATTTGTGTATGTGATGGTGGAATTACCAGGAGAAGATTAAATGAGAATGTGGCCCTTTGATGTAGCTCAGGCCTGGCATGTACTGGTGAGTTCTGGAGTTCCTTTATGTACTGAGCCTTTTCAAAGGCTCCGATTCCTGTCTGATTTAGGTAGTGCATGAATAATTGCCTTATTAACTTTTCTTCTCTTTTCTGAACATGCCAAGTTCCAATCAAATTCCACAGCGAGCCCCAGAGGAGACGCACTGTGGCCTACAATAGAACCACGTAAATGTTGGTATCCGTTTCATTTAAATTGGAGAATGATATTTTTTATAGCTTTGAACATTTCATTTAAAATTTATACAAAAAGTAGGGCAGAAATTCAAGTGTTTCTATTTTCCATTATGTATTAGCCTCATTTTCAAAGAGATATTTAACATTTCAAGCTACTTAAATTTATTTTACCCTTCTCTGAGGTAAGAATTCCTTTGAGATTTCTAGGAGAAGTAATGTGTAACTTGTGGATCTTTCACTTCCCAACAGCCTTTTTTATTTGAACTTTCTTTTGATGAAAACATGTACAAAAATATTGCTTCTAGGTAAAGCTGGAATTACAATCGTTACTTCTGTGTAGATTTAGCAGCATTAAACAGCCTTCATCTGAAAGTTGGGGCATAATCAGAAAATTACTTTTTTTATAGTCTAGTTCTTTAGGATTTAAATGTAAGCATCACAGTTTGGATTAGACAGATTGTTTCTTTTTTATCATCACAGTCATTGGCCATAGGAGAAAAATGACTTTAGATATGGAGAAAGTGATACTGAATGTAATTTTGATGATAAACTATCACACAGTAGCTAATTTTTATGGATTACCATATCGCATACCACAGAGTCTAATTTCCTTCTAGATGTATAGTTATATACAGTTTTGATTTGTCTACCTGAAATAATTTTCTCAGTTTACCTAGTGGGAACATATTATTTTTGATATATTGCAGCTTTCATATTCTGCTTAGCAAGAGATTCTGTTTCCATGTTGAAAAAATTTCTTTTGAAAATCTTAATTCCATTGGTACAGGCAGAGTTGATTTTAGTTATTCTTACCTCAACAGGTAGAAGAATGGCATGGCTTGACTGTTGATAAGTGGGGACATCCAAGATGTCCTAAAAGCTAAGGGGACAGGAGGAGAAACAGCAGACCCAGTTAACAAGTTTGGAAGAATTAGCGAACAGCTTAAGGGCCATGTATGGGCTTGCTAGGAAAGAACAGAAAATGGCAGGCAGGGGGTTTGTGGGTTAGCTCAGTTGTTTAAAGCATCACAAGCTGCATTAGACCTATCCTTAAGGCAGCCTGAGCTAGAAAAAAAAATCCTTGTAGAAAATGGCAGACAGGCTGAGGAGATAGCTCAATAGAATAAGTGCTTGCCTGGCGAGTGCAAGGTCCTGAGTTCAATCCCCAGTACGAGAGAGAGAGAG
>NDGN011540136.1:618-10711 GCA_002564285.1 Tympanoctomys barrerae | reverse complement strand
AACTCAGACCCTTGCGCTTGCCAGGGAAGCGCTTATTCCACTGAGCCATCTCCCTGGCCCTAATTCTTTCATTATAGTTATTTCTTTTTTTTTTTTTTTACTTTGGAGATTATTTCTGCTCTGACATCCTCTAACATCCTCTATACCCTTCTGTGGTTGTTTCTTTACTTCAGACATTATTATTTCAGAGATTTCAGGAGTGTGGTTTCCAATTCCTTCAATGCTAATGTTGCCTGCATTTGTTCTGGGTGAGCTAGGGGCCTGAGACTACATTTTGCTTCTTTTTGTCATTTTGTGTAACACTGTCCTCTGACCTGTGGAGTAAAGCCTTGGTGTAGCAGTTACCTTAGCTCCTACCAAGATTATTACCCAAGGGAGATTATGTGGTTAAAGTAGTTGCAGTTTTGTATTTACAGTACTACAATTAGCAACATTAATAATTGATAGTGAGATTTAGCAATTGACAAACTTTTGTAATTAATAGGTTTGTATTTTAGACCATATGGGCAAGCATTATGACTGTGTAGCTAAACAGATATAAAATTGGGAATTTATATTTAAATTAGTTCCCCTGAGATCTGTCTGATCACCTCCCTTGATGTACCTGGAGACTTCCAGGCAGATTTTCACCCCCTTTACCTGTTGCCTCCTCTCTCTATCAAGAGAGGGAGAGAGAGGATGCCCTCATAGATCTGGGTCTAGCAGTGTGTCTCAGCTTACTGGGTCCAGATCTACCAAGTTCAAACTCATCTAGGTGGGCCTGGCTTGGGCTTGGCTGCTGTGCTCAGCTTCTTCCTGCTTTAGCCCGTGGAAGTGAACCCGCGAGGCCCCACTGGCAAGCTGTTCTGCTCCTGGGTTAGCTGGCTGGGTCTCTCCCCAAGCCTCTCTGCTGGGAGTTCAGCTGCAGGATTCCACACCAGGCCTGACTGTTGGCTGGAGGGAGGTACCGGCAGGCAGCGGGACCCACATGCTGGGCCTGGCCGCTAGCTGGAGGCAGGTGGTTCCAGTGGAGTGCAAGGCCTGGCTGCTGGTTGGAGTCGGGAGGCGGTAGTGAGTAGGCAGGAGGCGGGAGGCAGGAGTCAGTAGGCAGGAGGTCCTGGGGCATGGGGCCTGGCTGCTGGCTGGACAAGAACCTTCTTAGGATGAGATGGATCAGGAAGTCCTGGTCACCCACCTGGTAGACTGATCTCTGGCTAGACGACACTGGGCCAGGTGATACGGTTACAGCATAATCTTCAATTGATTGCTTCTCCCTTGAGGAGGCTGCAAACCTGGTCACTCTGTCTTTATCTGGAGGCCTGGCCTTTGGTAAGTATTCCTGCAGCCACAGTGGTACGTGTCCTCATCCTCTGCACTGACTCCTTCCAAGGCCTGGCCCTGTCTGACTGCCTCTAATATTTCTACCTGACTTAGCGGTCTAGATACTAATGCAGGGACGGTGGCACCGTAGGTAGGCTAGCTAGGGTAAAAGCCTCCCTGGGCTTCATTAAGATCAATAGGGAAACTTGTGAAGAGCAGTTTCTGCTCTCCCAGGTAGACTCTGCAGTTAGGGTAGTTAGAAAGACAGGGAAGAAAAAGTTAGCTAGACTTGGGAGAGGCACCTTGCAGCACAATGACCGGGAAACTCCTCTCACCCACTGACCAAACCCAAGGGGAATAAGAGACAGCCACTCAAGGACGCTGATGTAATACATAAGGCAGGCATGCACACATGTGGCGTGCACCTGCACATACACGCATGTATGTGTGTTCTTGCCTTAACACAGTGTAGCCTTACACCAGATATGCGCATGAAGACATGTTCCCTTTACTTAATCATTAAGTAAGCTGTCTTCCTAATAAGCCTTTCTCCTTCACTTATTAATTACAAAGGGACCAAAAAAACCCAAACAGCCAGAGAAACATACACAGAATTGCCTAAGTCAAGACTGATTAGATATGGGCAAGTGCCCACCTGGGGGATGACACCGGTCCCCAGTAAAAAAGCCAGGAATAGAGCCCATGAGCTTCAGCTCTGAAGCCCCCACCACCTCATGGTAGCTGCCCATCCTCTTTCTTGTCCACATTTCCTTGCCAAATAAGCTAGCTTTTGTTGTACTAAATGTTGCTGGGTCTTTAGCTCTTTTCTTTTGTTTTCTTTTCTTTTTTAATGGAACCGGGGATTGAATGCAGGCCCTTATGCTTGCCAGGGAAGTGCTTTTTCCACTGAGCCATCTCCCCGGCCCCGGCTCTTAGCTCTTTATTGGGTCTGAGTTTAAGGTCTATGGGAATTGTGTTTCAGCAGGACAGTGACACACTTGACACAGCGTGGGGAGCTGTCCAACCCTAGACATAACTGCTTCGTCATTACTGAAAAGGTAAAGTCAAAGTCTCCTTGTGAGATTTAAGCAAACTCTTGGCTGTGAGACCTTGTGACATAGGGGAAAGAAACTCCTAACCAGCCAGATGTCCAGATGAGTTCATGTTCTCTAAAATTGAAGAATGAATTCTAGGAACAACAGAGGTTAAGAGCAGCACATATCTATTGGGGAAAGAAAGCTTCTGTCCAAGAAAGAGACAGAAGGGGTCCCAAGTGGGTGGCCGAGGACCCTGCCTTTCTAAGGATTTTTATAGAGCGAGTCCAAGAGGTGAAGCAGGTCCAAGGTGGGGAAGATGGGATATCACAAGGTGAGCATGAGGTGGGACAAAGCTATTGTCAACCAATAAGGTTATGAGTAAAGCTGCTCAGGTAAAACTGATGACATCGGGACCAAGGAGGGGAGCGAGTCGCATGGCCAGCGGCCTGCAGCAGAACAGGGCTTTTCCCAGAGTGGGTGGGCCAGTGGCTCTTCCAGGTCTCTCAAGGTGCGATGACTCTGGAATGTTGGCTCCTTTGTCCATCCTTGGGGAAGGTAAATGGGTGCGTTCATGTCAGCTTTTGTCTCGAGGTCTGGCCCTCCACAGAGGCATCTGTCTCCCCACACTTGCAGTGTGTCCCATCTTCTGGACCAGCTCCTTTGAGGCCCAGCCCTATCCGGCTCTCTAATATTTTTCTCTAACTTAGCTGTCTATAACTTTGTAGAAAAGACAGTTAAACACTTCCAACATAAAATGATGCAAAATAAACATTGCAGTTCCAAAATGAAGCGCCACGGCAATCGAAAGTTATGGTCCCAAAGTCCAGCAGGGCAGACCCTAAATCCTGTAGTACCCTGCTGAACACCCAAGGCAATCTGTGGCAAGATGTGAACTCCACGTGGCTCATGCGGCCTGTCCCCTATGGCACAGGTGGCGGTTGTGGCACAGCCTGGCCCTCATGGCCTCTCTCTGGTTGGCTTTGCTTATTCCTTGCAGCTTTCCTCAGACATTCCGAGTTCCTGGTGTGTCCAGCTTCCTGGAGTCTTGAGTGCACCTTTAGCCTTACTAGCCCCATGCATTGCCCCTTCAGGAGCACACTGCCTTCCTCTGAATTTAGGCAGAAGGACTGAGGAAAAAGCTCAGCAGCACAAGTGCCTACCTGGCAAGCACAAGGTCCTGAGTTCAATTCCCAACACAAAAAAAGCTGAAGTCTGGGTGGAAGCCTGCTGACCCTACAACCCTTGCGTTCTTCATGCACCTAAAACCAGCACCAAGTGGATAACACCAAAGTCTGCCACCGGCAGGGGTACTAGCCAGACTTCCTTCTCTTGGCTGCACGGGCTGAGTGCCTAAGTTGTTGAGACTATGAAGCCAATCCAGAGGAACAAGCTCCCCAGGCTACCACCGTTCTGGAACGTGGTCCACTGGGTCTCTCTTTTCAAAGCTAAGTCTTTCACTTTTGCAATTTTTGAGGCTGCAAAGGATCGTGTACTGCTGGCCATCTAGTGAGGCCCTCAGGCATCTTTTCTGTTGCCCTATTCCGAAGTGCTTAGCTTTTCAATGCACGCTGTTTTAGCAGCCACATTCTCCTCTGCTCCAACTTTGTAGGATATAATTTTACCAGTTTCCTGTCTGACCAAACTCAAAACTTTAAACCAGTATACTGGGGCTTTTGCTCATGATTCTCAACATAGAGCTGGCTAAAAGCCCCTAACAGAAGCCCTTCCACTGCCTCAATAGTATATTTCCTTGAAATCCCTCCTGCCCGATTAACTACTCTGCTGCCCTTAGTATTAGTCTCCTACAATGTCGCACGATCTGAGCATAAAACAGACAAACTGTATAGACACACAGGACTTAGACTCCCACGAATGGAGTCCTTCTTCTCATCAGAAACCTCCTGATCCTTGTCTCTAATGGCTACTCTGCCCTCAGCAGCCACAATCTCCTACCAAGCTTGGCTCATGCCAGTCTAGGGCTGCTTCTCCAGCCAGTCGCTCCAAACCTTTCCAAACTCCCATGAGCCAGTTCCAAAGGCTCCTGCACAACGTGGCCAGGTGGTGTCACAGTGACATAGGACCTCTAAGTGGCACAAGGGAAATACTAGAACTCTGAGCCTTCTAGATGTCAGATACACCAAGTTTGTGTTCCCTAAAATCAAAGAATGAATTTTAAGGAACAACAAAGGTTAAGAGTAGGAAAAGAATTTGTTGAGAGAGACAGCTCTTGAGAGACAAGAAGAGGCCTGATTGGTTGCCAATGAGCCTAGTTCTCAAACAAAGTTTTATAGAGCAAACGCTGTAAAGGCAGGTACAAAATTGCAAGATGGGCACAATGGGGGACAAAACTACAATCACCCAATAAGATTACAAATATAGCTGCTATTGATCCAGTAGGGAAGCAGGCCAGGTAGCAAGTGTACATGGAAAGAGCAAGGACATTTTTAGGAAGAGACGGATCAGGAAGTCCTGGTCACCCACCTAGGTGACTGATGTCTGGCTAGACTATATGGACCAGGCAATACCAGATATAGCATCTTGCTTCTCCCTTGGGGAGGCTGCACATCTGGTTGTTCTGCCTTTATCTTGAGGCCTGGCCTTCAATAAATGTGTCTACACCCCACAGTTGTGCTATGCTCTCATCCTCTGCACTGACTCCTTTCACGGCCCAGCTCTGAATGACTGCCTATATTATTTCTACCCAACGTTGTCTGTAATACTCCCCTCTGAAGAGATAGTGGCATGAGGGGGCAAGGGACAATGACTATTTGGGCTACTTCCACCTGAAGGGGGGAAGAGTTGTGTCCAGCACTCAGAGATACTCCACAGAGCTTCTATCTGAAGGCCCTCAATAGATGCCGGGTGTTTCTGCCATGGGCAGGTGTATAGCTTTAAGTCTGAAGGAGATAAGGCCAAGGAAACAGTAAAGTATGCATGGGCCAAATGACACAATCAACAAGATATTATGGGTGCAACCAAGAAATGACGGCACCAGGAAAAGCCGGTAATGACCTCCCACAAAGAGGGTGAGGTGCTGGACATGGTGGCGCAGCACTTGGGAAGTTGAGCAGGAGGAACAACATGAATTGGAGACCAACCTGGGTTACATAGTGAGTTCAAGGCCAGCCTGCTCTACATGGCAGTGTCAAAAGAGAGGGAGGGGAGAGAAAGACAGAGAGACAGAGATAGAGAGACAGAGAAAGGAGAAGGTGAGAAGGTGAGATGGTGAGAAGGTCTAGGGAATTTTAGCATCTGACAGCATGCACCTGTCATTGATGATCCTTGCTCTTGAACAGCCACTGAGGTATTAGCAGAAGGGCCAGGAACGCGCACACTTAGCTTGCACAATCGCAGTGTCCCTGCACGCCATTGTTAGGATGTCTAACGTTGCCTGATCTGGGGGATGGCTTGTCTCGTTAATTTTATTTTCTTTATTTAGGAGAGAGGGACCACTGTAGGTGCTGTTCAAGGTCTGTTGAAAGTAGCTTAGGCTTCAGCATGTTGTGTGACCTCTTCTACTTTTAAGGAAGGCTTAACGCTAGAAGCCAAAAGATCATAGCAGTGAAACACTTTTAAACCATCAGTGCCATAGACAGGGTAAGTTTGTAGGTTCGTCAATATTTTTAACTTCTTGCCTTGTAGCCACACACGTCTCAGGGTACATCTCGCTGTCTACTCAGGGGGAAGCCCCAGCCACAAATTGGTTCCACAGGAGCAGTGGGTGCCACTGTGAGCTTCTCATCTAATTTTAGGGTAATTTAACCAGTGTGTTGTGCACCAGTTTTTGACCTATAAAGTAACGGTGTGTGTATACTGCTTGGGGGTATTTTATAAGTATTTAGTTGAGCCAGGCCAGTGAGAATAGTTTTCAGCATAAAGCAGTCTTTTCCTCAGGTTGTCTTATAGTTGGAGCTTACCACACACGATCATCATCAGTAGAGATATTGACCTTTTCTCCTTCATTGAGTAGGAAAGCCTTTATGAGAGCTGGCTTTTGCTAGCTGAGCACTTGTTTCAGGGGCAAATGAGGAACTGCTAAGTGTCTGGTGTCAGTTTTATCCCCTGCCTTTGTGGTCATCTTCTATGAAGGAGCTGTCCTCAGTGAAGAGAGTTAAATCAGGGTCAGCAAGGGGCAGATCTAACAAGTCTTTTTTTTTTTAATGCATATGCATGAAGAAATTTTGCAGTCCTGATTTCTAGCCTCAATTTTTTGTTTTTTATAAAGATGGCAGGGTTTAAGGAGGAACATGTTTTTATTCGCGTGGCTGGTCCTTATAGAAGTATAGCCCGGTATTTAAGAAGTCTGTTGGGAGACGCTGAAGCTGGAAATCGGTCAGATGTGTGAGAGCAGGACCGGGCCCCAGAGGCCAAAGCGCCAAGCTGCCTCAGCCAGGAGCCAGTCCTGCCTGGCGAACATCAGTGTTGGTCACTCGGCAACCTCGTGTCACGTGATAGTAACTTTACAAAGGCATAAACAAAGGCCTCTGCTGCTCTGGGGGTCCTCTGCCAGTTGGGCAGCGGGCCACCATCTAGTCCAGCCCTACAGAAGTCAGTTGTCTCACAGCAATGGGCTCCCACCGGAAGCAAGAACTCTGGCCACGCTGTGAGGTGTACATACAGCGAGCTCCTTGCCTAAGTCAGCGTCTCAGTTACTTTCCTCTCTTTGCTGAGACAAAACACCTGCCACCCCACATTGGGAAGGATCGGCTTACTCAGCTCAGTTTGTGCAGGTTTCAGTCCATACTCAGCTGGCTCCAAGGCCGAGCGGCCCAAGGCAGAGGGCAGCCGTTCCCGGCAGCGGAAAGCCGCAAAAGCACGCAGAGCAGAGTGAGTGCGCAAGCCGCTTTCCCCCGGCGTTGTGTGCAGGCCACCCGCCCCAGGACGGGGGTAGCGCTCACACCCATCAGCCCGACACTGGACCAGGGATCGATCAAAAACTCCAGCAGCCTGCCCGTGGCTGCATGGGGCTTTGTGGGGACCTCCACGCACAAGCCAAAACTGTTATCTTGGAGGCCTCTGGTAGCAGGAGGACCACAGCAGCTGCCGCTCTGAGGCACACAGGCCACTTCTGTGCTATAATGTCTAATTTATGTCTCGGATACCCTCCAGGCTGTCAAGCAGCTCTTTGATCCTGCATAAGCATTCTCGGAGCTACACCCCACCTTCTATTAACATATAGATTGAAGCGGTGTCCTGTCGGTAGGCTCAGTGCTGGAGCATTCAGAAGCCCTCATTCAGGCTCCTGGGATGGAATTTGTGAATCAAATATGAGTGAATATCTTTTCAGAGTTGTTTTAATAAGCTGATAGAGGGGTTGTCAATCTCACCATATCCAGCTATCTAAAGGCAAAAAAAAAAAAAAAAAAAAAAAAGCCTATAATTTTTAGGCATCTCCTTGGCCGCTTTAGGGTTCGAGAAGGAAACAGCTTATTTAATTCTCTTTCCTCAGCCTCTGTGTTTCCTTAGATACGCTAAGGCCCAGGAATTTAACTTTTACAGGTTTACAAGCCTGTAAACCTAGGTTTAGATCTAGAGACCTTACGACTCTGTCCGCTAGGAATTCGGCCACGCGTGGGCCGTGGCTGGAGAGCTCTTGGGGAGGGGTGCGGGACAGCCCATCGCGGACACATCTGGGGCTGTGACGTGGGGCGATTTAAACTACGTCAAGTTGTGGGCAAACATGTGCCCAAAACAATGAGGACGGTCTCCGAACCCTTGAGGACAACCAGGCCAGCTGAGAGGCTTGGTCATGAGGACTTCTAGGGACAAAAGAAACTGGGACTCTTCTGGGATCTGAGAAAGGCAAGTGTCCGGGTTAGGCACAGCCCAGTGAACTGGCACTGTTGTCTCATTTATTAACCTAAGACCCTATATTAATCTCTGTTTTCTATTGTGGCTTTGAACTCTCAAGATTGAAGTGTTGTGAAGCTGTTAAAACGTGTAAGTAAACCTTATGACCTTACGTTGCCATTATGGGCAACAGTCCTCTGTAACTTTAGGCCTGAGAAGGTATTGTCTCCTGAGAGAAAAAAGTTAGGACCATTGAGATGTGTATGCATCAGGAAGATCTTTTTTTCTTTTAATTTTAATCTTTAGTTGTCCATATTTTAGGGTTCATTTTTGTCTCGCTGAGGAGAAACTGCATGTCTGGCCTGGGCGTGTGTATATTACAGTATTTAAACAAGATAAACTATCTCTCCCCATGAGGGGAACTGGACTTTCAGTCATAATTAAAAAGGAGTCAGTGAAGAGGAAGCCATCTCGGTTATGGCCTAAGTGTGTGAGAAAGAGCGAGTCACCTCCTCTCCAGTGACTCTCAGTGACTCTCTGCACTGCGGGAGGGAGGGAAGGAAGGCTGGTGCAGCGTCCAGGGCAGCTCTCCAAGTTCCCAGGGAGGAGGGCGGCTGGAGGAGGGAGAAATTAGGACGAGAGACACAAACGTGGGCCAGGTGGAGCCCTCTCCCCCGCTGGGAGGAAGGGAACTGCTCACCCAAGGTGCCGTGTTTATTTAAACTCCCAGGAGATTGATGTCAATTTCAGTCCCTGTGCCTAGCAACTTTCTGCTATGAGCTGGAACCCCTTGCCTAAATGGCTTCCCTTAGCCCTGTGATCTGGGGTCGGCTCTGTCTTAGCCCCACACCTGTCATCAATCTCCACATCCCCCCTTTTCTGTTTCCTAGCTGCAGGCAATGGGTGGTCAGCTGCAGTTGGAGAAGCTGTGTTTGGAGGGCTCTGTAGAGACTTGGTCTTTCTCAAAGCCTTTCCATTATGAATGAACTTACTAATTTAGGCTAAAGATTCCCAGCCCAAAGATTTTAGGCACCTGAGTTCAGCAGTTTCACACATGCAGCCTCTTCACCTACAGCAGTACTCTGTTGAGGTGTAGCTGGCAAGTGGCAAGTGTTAGAGATTTGACTCTCTTTCATCACTAACATATAACTACAGCCTTGTGGTTTTACACGTATACATATTACATCTTGTGATTATACTTTTCTGCTAGATGTTCAAGACCAAGTTAAGGTGAAACCTGTGTTAATTTTTGCTGTCTATCAAGGTCAGTTAAGTCTCCTCAAGATTTACCCTAGGACCAAGTACAGCCCTTCTTAGTTCTTCTGTCAGGGTCAGCCCTCTTGACGAGTCACGAATGCTGCTTGACCAAATTACCTTCTGCGAAATCTTGGGCGATGCTTTTCTCTGCCTCTGTCCCTCCTCAGGTGCACCGTACACTGTTGAATCACTTTCCTCTGTTGTCCCACAATCAGGGACTTAACCAAGTTATAGGATGTCATAGCAGTGATTCTTTTATGTCCTGGGTCTTCATTGGCCTAGGGGGCTAGAGCCAAAATGTTAGCTATCCTTTTAGACAGTCTATCTATAATTTTTGGTCTCCAAACCTCAGTTGTTGAACATCCAGAAGAAAAGATTACGGAAATAGAGACGGTAAGCTTAGTATTACTATTTTATCTGAATATCAAACACCTTAGAATGTAAAAGGGAAATGTTCTTTTCTACTAACCATGGATATTCTAATGTTTGAATCCCTCAAGAATATGGTAGATAAGCTACATATTTTACACAGAAAATTAGAAATCAAGTCATATATAATATTGCAGTATGACAATCATGATGACATTTTGTAATATATTTAAATTTTCATTTTGACATAGTATAACTTTTTTAATCAGTCATTTTTTAAAATATTTATTTATTTAGTGTGTGTGTGTGTGTGTGTGTGGCCAGCTCAGCCCACCAGGGGG
>NDGN011540134.1:0-11120 GCA_002564285.1 Tympanoctomys barrerae | reverse complement strand
TTCTTTTTCTTCAGCTTTTTTTGTTTAAAAATCATGAATGGATGTTGAATTTTTTCAGTTGCTTTTCTGCATCTATTTAAGTGATCATATGATTATCCTTGGTTTTGTTTATGTTGCGTATTACTTGTATTGATTTGTATATGTTGAACCATCCCTACATCCCTAAAATGAATCCTTGGTCATGATGTGTGATCCTTTTTGATTTGTTATGTTCTGTTCACCAGTATCTTATTAATGGTATTTCTATATTCATTAAATGGATTGGTCTGCTTTTTTTGGTTGGTCCTTTTCTGGTGTTGGAATCAGGGTAATTTTTTCTTCCAGGAAAGACTTTGGGAGTAGTGCTTCTATTTGAATTTCATTTAAGAGTTTGAGGAATATTGGCATTAGATCTTTAAAGTTCTTGTAGAATTTAGCATTGAATATGTTGGGATCTGGGCTTCTTTTCTTAGTATATTAAAAAATTATTTCTTCAATATCATTGACTGGTCCTGACTTATTCAGGAGTTTTATATCTTAGTTCAGTTTTGGTAGCTCATATGTATCTAGGAATCTGTCCATTTGTTCTGAATTTTCCATTTTATGAGAGTAGAGGTTCTTAAAATAGTTACCAGTGATAATCTGGGTTTTGGCAGAATACATTGTAGTTTTATCCTATTCATTTCTTTTTATGTATTTTTAGGGAAGGGTCTACAGCATGTTCAGGGTCTCACTACTAGATGGGACTCATAGTGATCCTCCTGTTTACAGCCTCCCATGTACTGGGATTACAGGTGCTCCACCACACCCAGTCTCAATTGCTGTCTCAGTGTGCCCTGGGGCCGGGGCCAGCACCAGCACTGCAGACCTGGGGATTGAACCCGTGGCCCCTGCACCTGCTTGCACGTGCTTTAATCTGCTGAGCTATTTGGCTGGCCCTTATCCTATTCATTTCTAATTGCATGAATTTCAGTTTTCTTTCCTTATTTTGGTGAGATTGGCAAAGGGTTTACATTTTTCATTCTGAGACAGATTTTCCCTTAGTTGCCCAGGCTGGCTTTGAACTTGTGATCCTCCTCTCCCATTCAATGAGTGGGTGTGTTTGCAGGTGTGCACCATTACACACAGCTTAGAGCTCTTTCTGGTCTTAAGTTGTGCATCATTTATGAGAAGCATGTGTTTGAGACAATGAGTCCTTTGATAAGCTGTGAATGTAAATTTTAGCAGGCAGAATGACAGCTTGGCAAGGGCACTGCACCAGCAGTAGAGAACCTGGCTTTGAAGTTATTGTACCCTTGGATATGTCACTTAGCCTCTTTGAGCACCAGTTCCCTAAATCATTAAGTGGATATTTTCTCCTGAAGCTGTTAAAGATTTCAAGCACTAAGCTATATAGTGCTATATTGATTTTATTATTTGCTGAATAGGCCAGTGTTTTTATGTCATTTAGGTTTCCTGTTCCATGAGTTAGAAATACTATTCTGTTTTACTTATTTGAAAACTCCTTGTACTTTTAAGATTGTGCTTAAGCTTTTTATCTGAAACTTTTCTTTGTGACATCTCAGTACAGTTTTTTCATATTTTGAATCACTATGCAAGTAGAATACTGTGTTTGTCTGTCATACTTGCTCTTTCTCAGATCAGTGATTTTGTTTTAACCAGAAGAGACATTTCTTGCCTAGGGTAATCTAATATATTCTCAGGGTTGGGATGGAGTCTCTGGACTGAGATAGGCATGTGTGTTGTCTGTTGTGTACAACCTACAAAAAGAATTTCCATTATCAGGGTAGTCATAGCATTTTGCTTATTTAGAACTTGTAAATAACTGAGGAAGATGTAGCATTTTTGTGTTGACTTAAATTGGGCATGAATTGAAAAAAAAAATTGGGGAATAAGTTCCTTTGTGCTGGAAGTGTTTCTTTGTCATTTTATTCCTGGTATTTATCATGGTGCCTGGCAGTTAGCATGGACCCTTTTGGTAGATGTGGAATAGAGGGAAGAAGGGAATATTTGCTTGCCTAAGAAAAGTTTGGTCAAAAAGCACTAGAAAATAGCCAGGATTTTGAGGCACATACATGTAAGCCTAGTAGGTGGGAGGCTGAGACAGGAGGATCACTGTGAGGCCAGCCTTGGATACATAGTGAGTTGAAGGCCAGCCTGAACTACAGTGAGACTGTCAAACAAGCAAACAAACTGAAATCATATTCTTTCATTTTTTTTTCTTTTCTCCTTATGTGGAGAAGATGTCATTTTAATAGTCTATAAATCAAAATTGAACATAGTAGAAGACTTTCATAAAAGTTCACGAAGAATTTTGCAACTGGATATACATATATACACCTATGTATTTTATGCTATTATATGTTTATAAACATTTATTTTTGATTACTGTACATATTTCTACTATTCCTATTTCTGCTGTATTTGGAAATTTGATTATTGTCTGAGGAGGCTGGAGGGAAAGGAACAGTACTGTTCTGGGTGTTGCCTGTTTTCTAATCCAGGGAACTCTTTGGAGATTGGAATGGTTTCTCTAGGAGAGCTATCTTCTCTTATAGAAAGTGCTGATCCAAGTGTCAGATTCTTCACCAGTTATCTTTGCTTTCTTTTTTTTAAAAACAACTTAATGCTAATAAGCCAACATGTTCTGTGAAACTTTTTTTTTTTTAGCATTATGAAATAAACTTTTCTCATTAGTTAACTTTTAGACTGGCTTCTTACTGAGATTCCTTGATCAGATTTCCTAAGTAGTATTTAATTTTATCAGTTATATGAAAACCTCAACCCTGAGAGTCCTTCCAGATGAGGCCTTGGGCCTTTTTAAAAAACACCTATTGGCTTTTGGTCTTTATTGATAAATTTCATTTAAATTTTTATAGTAAGGCTCCAGCCTCTTTTCCTTCCTTCCTAATAAAAGTAGGCTCCTTCATTATTCCTTTTAAGATTTAACAAAATTAAATTTTTCTTGTACCTTTTAATTGAGTGAGTTAAAATTATTTATGTGTAGCGCACAATATTTATTAGTCTTTATACAAGATATCTAGATATTTCTTGAATGAACTACAGAGAAATGAGAGATGATTACTTAATTCATTTGTATTTTGTGACATAAAATAAATGTAGAATAAATTGTTAGATATCACAAATATGAGAAAAATATGTGATAATGGTTTTGTTTTATTGTTGATGAGAAATTTTACTGTGTGAGATGAAATTTCCAGGAAATATGTTTATTTCATTGTTTTTCTTCTCAGATAATGGCTCTGGATCTGGAGAAGGAGGTAAGTTTCAAATATTTCTTAAAAGGCATTTTCTGCCTTTCACTTTTCTTTTTAGAATGACATATAATACATACACTACCTGATTTGCCCATTTAAAACATGCCGATCATAACTTTTAGTATATTCACAAATTCTACACTCATCACCACAGTTAATTTTAGGGTATTTCATTTCCCTAGAAAGAAACTACTTGCCCTTTGGCTGTCATCTATAAGCTCTCAGTGCCCCTTTACTTCAGATATTCTCTGTTTGATGCATTTTTTAAACAG
Source organism: Tympanoctomys barrerae (assembly GCA_002564285.1). Classification (NCBI taxonomy): domain Eukaryota; kingdom Metazoa; phylum Chordata; class Mammalia; order Rodentia; family Octodontidae; genus Tympanoctomys; species Tympanoctomys barrerae. Next base: position 7,591 of record NDGN011540134.1, on the reverse strand, counting down.
AAAGTTTCTTGTCAGAGTAAGGGGAAAATGCTGTGATTTTTGTTGGGTTTTTACATGACAGGGTTAAAAATAACTCGTGAGTTTTACATAGGAAAGGGAAAACTTGTGGAGTAACTCTGGTAAAATTTAAAATTTATTTTAAACTTTCAAAAGCATCCCTGCTTTATTTACAGATACATGAATTATTCTTGGTTTTAAAAAAATTAATATTTATAATAGCATTTAATATAGTTTAAATGATCAGATCTGAGAATGACCAATCTGTTTCATAGTCTAAGGAGGCTATAATTCTTCCTATCTCCTGTGTGCAAAGCACCTTACTGTTTGAGGCAATAGTGGTAATGTGAGGATACACTAAAAGAACATGCATGCTAGGGGGATTCACTCCATGTGTAAACTATAGTTAAGATCCTCTGAATGCCATATAAAACTTATGTTATTCCTCACTCTACATTTCATAAGTACTAAAATTTCAGTTTGGAAGGGATTCTGAATGTTTTCTAGAAAATAGACCAATCGTGAAGAAGAAATTCATGGAGTTCAGTTTTAGCTTAAAATAAAATGAGTAAAGTTCTTGAACAGAATTTAATTTAAATTGACACATAGATGCTTAATAGTGTGTGAAGGATCAGGATCAGGGTCAGGAATTCTAGAGCTTAGAGGTAGAAAAGGTTTTAAGAGTTCCTGTGGTCTAGTTCTTGTGACCTGCTACTCAACGAGAAACTGTCATTGTTCCTGTAGTAAAGAGGTGAGAATTTATCTAATATAATATAATTTAATATATAATATAATATGACAGATAAATTTACTGATATAATCCAATACTGGATGTCCTCTCTTGAATGTAGTTTGGCCATTGTTTTAGGGAGTATGAGTTTAAAAGGCTAGGTGGTATGATCAGAGTAATAAGCAAACCTTAGTGAGCTTGTGGTCTGCTAGTAATTCTAGATCCTGTGATGTTTCTTAGAATTCAGAATTACTTAGGATTGTGATCGCTGGATTCAGGGATTATTCATGAGAGTTTAGGGGAGGATTTCCACATAAGTGCAGGGCAGCACTAAGCATTGGAAGATTGGAAACATTACTAAAATGGTATTATAGTTATGTGTATTTTCTTTTTAAAAATTAGTATATGTTTGCAGTATATAATGATTATAATTATTTTACATGTGCATAATACATCTTATTAGATCCGCCCCTCCCTTTTCATTCCCTACTCTTTCCCTCCTTTCTCCTTTCCCATTTGTAAAAGCTCTTAGGTTTATCATACCTCTGCTTCAATTTTTTTTTCCATCCCCTTTCCTTTTCTTCCAATCCCCCTCTTTCTAGCTCTTGTTCCATAATTGGGATCTCTGAAACTAAACTGGGAAATCTCTTGAGTAAAATGAAATCATTAAACTGGCATTTCATCTGTGCTCCCTTCCCAGTTTGAGATGATCAGGATAGGCTGCACTGTAGTTGGGACCCTCAGACGTAGGCTTCTCCCTTATTGGAGGCTGTGAGCTGAGTTGGGGAATAGCGATATTTCCTGGCTTTTGTTGTCAGGTCATACTAGACCCATGCACTTCTACTATGTGCATTGTTGCCTGAAAAAGGGGAAGTCTATATTAAGAGATCTTTTCTTATTAAAATTTGGAGTTTTTTTTTTTTTTCCCTCACACTGTGGAACTATGAATTTTTATGCAGTTACCAAGCCAAAAGTATGAAACCAGTGTTAGGATAAGATAAAAGTTATATTGTACTTTGTTCAAGTACTTATTTGTTAACTACCATTGTATAGATTTGTTTCAGTAGGAGGGTAGCACGACTGAATTTATTGCTTTTGTATGTGTGATGTTGAGATAAACTTTTAAGTTTTGCTCAGTTCTTCCTCTTAAGCAGTGTTGCACAGTAATTTTCTTATGAGCAATCTATTATAAACCTATATTGCTTGTGCATGCCTGTTTTAAAGGGTTATATTCTTAGCAATGGTATTTGTACCACAGATTATATTGTTTTCAGGATTGGCAATGTTTTTGGACTCACCATTGACACATTTTGAAAATGATTGTTTTCAAGAACTTGAGCACATTTTGCCTAGAAAGGTGATAATGCTGACCACTGAATACACGAAGTATGTTTGCAAAGGAGATGCCCACTTTTGGTTGAAAATCTAATTTTTCTTTTTAAACAGAAGAGGAAGGTTCAGGGGCAGAAGCTCACAGAAAACACTCCAAGTGTGGACCTTGCAAATATAAAGCTGAGTGTGATGAAGATGCAGAAAATGTTGGGTGAGTTGGTAGAGGAGTGGGAAACACTTTTCTAGAGGTTAATTTTCAGCATGACTGTTGTGGAAAGATATCATTTACTTGGTTCTGTATATTTTGTGTGTATTTTCTAAATTTTTTTTCTTTAATGTTAGTCTAATTGACTTGTTTTAAATTCTGGCTATTAAAATTTTTTAGGTTTTAGAATGAAAGTCCATTTGTACTTGTTGCTTTTTAAAAAACTTGAAAGTATTGTTTTATGTTAAACACTAATTTTATTAATTAAAAGTGCTATGTATCTATAATAGGTTCTTTTTGACCTTACAGTTTTTTAAAAAATACATTTAGTACAGGGCCTCACTACACAGTTCAGACTCCTAGTGATCCTCCTGTTTTCAGTCTCCCAAGTGCTGGGATTACAAGCATGCACCACCATGCCCAGTCTCATTCCCTGTGTCAGTGCACCCTAGGGCCCCCCAGTTCCTGTGTCTACCTAAGCAGGTGCTTTAATCTGGCTGGCCCTCACCTTATAGTTTTATTTAAAAAATTGTCATATATTTCAGTGTATTAAGAAAAGTCTAAAACTTGTTGCAAGATTTAGATATGTTAAATATTTTATGTAATTAAAAATTAGTCCTAGAAATTCCATTTGTGTAATTGAGACATGATTTTTCACTCATTGTTAGGTTTCCCTAATTGTGGCTATCAGCATTGTCCAGTTTTCCATTCACTCCTTGTGGTTTATGTTTTGTGTCTAGGTGTCCCCCCAGAGCCTCATGAAGCATAGGTGGGGGACCTAGAGTATGTGACTGATTTACGATGAGACACTAGGATTAAGGATGATAGGATTAAGGGTGTTTTGTTACTAAGTTAGTCCATAGATTGGTTTGGCACCATCCTAATTTCAGTAACCTGACTATAAGAGACAGAAAGAGGCTTTGTCCCTTGTTGCTTTGCAACCTTTTCCCTACCACGAACTGTGATGCCATTCTGACTTGGAGCCAGCTGATTATAGACTGGAACCTCTATAAACTGAGCTAAATGAATCTTTTCACCTTTTGACTTTGGGTATCAGTTATTTTGTATAAGCAATGAGACAAAAGTAACTAAAACACCTTGTAAGAAATGGTGTTCTTTGATAGCATAGTGATAAATGAAGACATTTATCAAAATAGTCATGTTTGAATTTTCCTTTCATCATTATCCTTTTTGTTTATTCCCAGCCTCATCAACTCATCATTCTTTCACCTGGGACTGACTTGCTTCCCTTCCCTTCCTTTCCTTTCCTTTCCTTCTTTCTTGGATGTGGGGGTCTCACTATGTAGTTCAGACTGGCCTTGAACTCAGTACGTAGTCCAGACTGCCTCCAATTTGTGGTGATCCTCCTACCTCAGTCTCCCATGTAGTGGGACTACAGGAATGCCCTACCATGCCTAGTAGGACTTATTTTTTTGTGATTTGATTTTTTTAAATAATGACCTTAGTACCTGCTAGCACAAATTAATCTTTACTCAGTTTTCTTGTAGTGAATATTGTTTTTTTTTTTTTTCTTCAGAACTGGGGATTGAACTCAGACCCTTGCGCTTGCCAGGCACTTATTCCACTGAGCCATCTCCCCGGCCCTCTTGTAGTGAATATTCAAAAACACTTTTATAGAGATTGGTACTTTCTTCCTCACTGGTACATATTTTTGATATATATTTTCTAGTCCTATGTTTTATTTAGCTCTTTAATTGTGAAAAGGAACAATATGATCTACTTAGCATTAAAATCATTCCATTTTCAGTTTTTATGATATAACATCAGCTGTTTGCATGACATTTGGTAAAATTGTTTGGTAGTTTGCTTGTTGTATGTTTCAAAGTAAATGAGAATTGGCAAATGAAAAGCAAGTTCAGAAAAAAGTGAGTTCAGCAAAATGTGAATTTATTCTGTTTCTGTACTTTGGTCATCTGGATTGGCCTGTGTGTGTCCACTTCAGTAAAGGTGGTCTGATTTTGGAGACCTTTCAAAAGCAACCTGTAGAACAAGAGAAATACACTGGGCAATATGGCTTTAGAAAACAGATAATAGCTATGCTTATTCTTCCTCTTGATTTGTATTTTTGATGTGACATAAAACACTATTAGGTGGTGTGTGTGTGCGTGTGTGTGTGTGTGTGTGTGTAGATAATTATTTTCAGGATTTTTACTTAAGACTTCTTTATAATGGGGCGCAGGGGTCTACATACATTTCAAGACTCATGTCTAGGCCTATTGGTTTGATTTTATTCTTTTGTCAATATCTCTGGTTAGCCCTATTTTGTGCTTGTTCCTTATCCTGAAAATCATGTCCCAACAGAAAGAGACAGAAGTCTTTGGCTTAAGGTGAGACAGGTTTCATCTAGTTGCAGAAGTATCCTCAGATATAACATTATGTATAAAACACACCTCTTTATGTGAAAAACTCTTCCTAAGGAAGTGTCTTATATCCAATCAGAGCAACTCTACTAACTTTGTGTATATCTGTTTATGAGAGCTTGTAGCTATTTGTTTTTTCTTTTTCTTTCTTTCATTCGTTCATTCGTTCGTTTGTTTGTTCGTTTGTTCATTCGTTCATTCTAGGGATTGAGCCCACAGCCCAGGTATTGAGCTACATCCCCAGCTTATCTTTTACTTGCTGTTTTGAGATAATCTCAGTAAGTTCCTAAATTGTCCAAGCTGGCTCAAATTTTCCATTCTCTTGCCTGTGGGATTATAGACATGTATCACCACACCTAGTATAGTTATTATTATTGTGGTTTTTTTGGTGGTACCAGAGATTGAACTCAGGACCTTGTGCTTGCCACACAAGCACTTATTCCACTCAGCTATCTCCCCAGCCCGATTATTTTTTAAAAAGATGTATTTAGTACATGGTGTACAGGGTCTCATTGCACAGATTGATCCTTCCACCATGCCAAGTGTCAATCTCAGTGTTCCTTGGAGGTAAGGCTAGCACAGCATGCCAAGAATCAAACTCCCGGTCCCTGCGTCTGCCTAAGCAAGGGCTTTAGTCTGCTGAGCTGGCTGGCTGGCCTTGGTTATTATTCTTACTGATAAAGCTCTACACACAAGGAAATGGGTACAGACCTATAAAACGTTTACCAATACTCAGAGTATACAGGCTGTTACTAGCAGGCAGAGGTGCATGTGAATGAGCAGCTGAGAACATAAAATAATAGGAAAATCATGTGGAAGTAATTGATATCTTTATGTAACAGTTAAGTGGCAGTGCCAAAATGGTTGAACCTACTGGGAAAAGAGACAAAAAGAAATTTTAAGAACATTAAATCTTATTCTATAGAGCATTTACTGCCAGTGATAGTTTTTTTTTTTAACAGATAAATATACCTCAAAGGCTATTGAATTTTTTAAAGTTTAACTATTTCTTAAAGTTTTACTTTTAAAGTTTAACTTTTAAATGGGGCTTGGTATGAAATCTGTATGATGGTTGTGTAGCTCCTTCCATGTGCTTTCTGTAGTTGCTACCATGTGCACAGTAACTTGTTTGCCTGAGGGTAATTTGACCAGCTAGTCTTTTCTTGGGTGTGAAAAACTGAGGTATGCAAAAAAGTAAGCCATTAAGCCTGAATTTTTATAAAAAATGTTTTATATATTTTATAGAAAATTTACTAAGACATAATACTTTTCTATTGCTGGGACGAATGCCTCACATACATAATTTAAAAGGAAATTGTTAGTGTTTATTTCAGCTAATAGTTTCTCAAGTTTCACTCCATGTTCAGCTTCCTGCAAGGTGGAAACATAACATCATGATGGAGGAAAGCCCTGTACTCATGTCATCCAGGAGGCAGAGAGCAGGGAAAAAGGGTGAAAAGAAAGGAGCCAGGGGCCAGATATAGTCCCCAAGATCTTGCCCCATGTTCCACTTAGACACATGCGGAAGTGTACTTTATCATTCTTCAACATGTCTCTCAAACTATCCAGGTTGGTAAATAAAAGTAGCCATAAACAGTTGTTAATTTGTAATTTTCTTAAAAGATAAACTTTTAGATATTATAGAGCTTTTATTATAAACTGAGTATTCATGTCATGACTTAATTATTATAAACTATATTAGAATCTGAGAGTATTACAGTTGGAGAGGATCTTAATAGTTCTATCAGATGAGATTGAGTAGGTCAACCAGAGGTGTAATGAGATGGATTCTTTTAAGTTCAGTGTTTTTCCTATCAATTGCCTCCCTATAAATTACCCTTTTTTTTCTTTTGAATTTTTGTTGTATTTATTCCTGGACCCAGACACTTCAAATCATGTGCCAGGGAAAGTGGTGACATCTTCCTCATTAAATCATGTGAAAGATGAACTGTGCTTATCTTGACATGGATGCCATGACTAGGCACTGACATCAGTGCCATGCCATGACCAGACACTGATCTTGTCATTGATGCTAGGACTGAACACTGATGTCCTGACACCTTGCCTGCATTCTACACCCTCAAACTCTTAGGGAATACAGTGTCTGCTTCATTTGTCTACATTATTAGGGAAACAAGGAGAGTGTCTCCCTGAAAACTGGGTTGGAATGGCCCATTTAACACCTGTTGTGACAGCTGCACCTCTGCAGAGTAGCCATGTCTTGTTCCTGACATTAATAGAGAACTCTTTCATTAGCTAGGTACTCCCCATGCTGTGCATTTTAAAAGGTTAAATCCAGATTTATTATACTTTATCAAAGATATATCTGCTTAGCTCTTCCATTAATAAAAACATAGTCTTTGGTTCCTCTTTAAGGCAGGTGGCAAATGCTTAGCCCACACACCACTCTGCATCCCCAGCCTTTCCATGCCTGGGACCTGCTAACTGATAGAGGTGCAGTTTCCGAAGGAGACTACAAAGAGGCCTTCTGTTTTTTTCTTTTTATTTTATTTAGAAACAAATATCAATGAGACAGTTGTGAAACTGATTAATAGGACATTTTCAATAATTAATACATTGTACATTGTTATCTTCATAGTGGTTATCCATAGTACAAGATGCAGCCAGAATATCCTGTCCAAACACTATTAGTACAAATCTTTCTTCTCATTGAATTAAACAAAAGTAGCTGTATATCTGTCCTATTATGCATATACAGATACAAAATGATCCATCCTTTGTATCACCTTTTTTTGTTTAGTCCTGTCAGAGATGGGTATTCCATTGGCATCTGAATACTGTAGGTGCGTGAATTCAGCAAAGCAATCCACAGTCTAGCTGTCCACAATAGTAGTGGGTTATTCACAGAAGTTGTTGACTTGGGCCTTTCACAGCTCAGCATATTAATATGGATTTACTTTATATACCTTGTTTTTATATTTTTCT
>NDGN011540133.1:0-13998 GCA_002564285.1 Tympanoctomys barrerae | reverse complement strand
AAAGAAAGAAAGAAAGAAAGAAAGAAAGAAAGAAAGAAAGAAAGAAAGAAAGAAAGGTCTACAAGCAATTTCCAATGCATTTCTAATCTTGGAATCTATGGCAGTTCATGCATAGCTCCTTAAGGCCCCCGTGAGAGAGCCCTTCAAGCTGCCTCCTAGCTCCAGAAATGGAAAGAAAAATATCAACAAACAGAATTCAAAACTGCCCATTACTGGGCAACCCAATATGTGTTCCATTATTCACAAGGTTTTATTTTGAGTGTGTACATTGCTGGGTAAAGAAAGACCTTTAGGATATGGTATATTTCAAAACACAATTAAAATAAACTCTTGAAGTGGAAATGTACAATGCATTTGTATTCTGTTAAAGCCTTTGGCCTTATCAACTGCAGCGTGTTCCTTCACAAGGTCATTAGTAACCAGCCTCACACAATAGGTACCTGGCATCAGCTGCACAAAAACAAACAGGGGCCCCAAACTCCACAATAACTTCCTGTACCTATTCTTGTTTGCTTGCTGAGCCCTCGAACATTGGAAGTTGCTGAAATACATAAAAGCGTAACAGCTTGTGTCAATATTTGCCTGCCTAAGTGAGTGGTTTTATTTAGTGAGATGACTGAACCCCTTGAATAAATGCATCTCCCGGTAGGCAGAAAAACAATCCAAGCTGACAGCAGGGGAAGGTTAGGAGGGGTGGAACCGACTGAGCTGTCAGGGCAGGGTTGAGGTCCTGTGTCTGTGGAGGGTCCTGCTCTGCAAGGAAAAGGGTTCTGGTGGCAGCAGCAGCAGCAGGGAAATGCTCTTCTGGGCTGTGCCTTGCTGCACTGCCAGATGAAGGAGCTGCCTGAATGCTGGTTGCTGGGCCCACAGCTGCAGATTCACTAAGTCTGCAATGGGCCAGGGAGTTCCCATTTCTAACTAGCTCCCCCCACAGTCCCAAAGCTGGTGGCTCTGGGATCACACGTGAATCGCTGCTCTAGGGCAGGGAATAGAACATCTCAAAAGAATGTAACAAGAGCCACAATTGTAATTTAAAGTTGTCTAGTAACTGTTTTTAAAAAAGGAAAAAAAAGAAAACCATGAAATTAAGTGTAATTAATAGTGCACACTGTGGTGGAGAGTTTCCGGGAACCCTGTGTAAACACCAAAATCCCAGGACACTTACACCCCTCATATAAAATGGGGTGGTATTTGTTCATAATCCAAGCACATACTTCAGATCATCTTTATATTGCTTATAGTACCTGATGCAATGCAAATACAAGTAAGTAGTCATTGTACTGTATTGGTTAGAGTAAGGGCATGAATGGAAGTCTGTGCGTACCCAGTACAGATGCAAAAAGATTTTGTTTATATTTTTGATCCGTGGTTGTCTTACTCCATAAGATGTGAAATACTTTGACATAGAGAGCTGACTGGATATTCAATGTGCTATCATTTTAAGATAGAATCAATGCACAAATTGTTGAGATACTTCATATTTTTGGCAATGTCTTTCAATTACAGTGGGTACTTCATACTCACAGTACAGTTCAGTAAGGATTTGCCACATTTGCGGTGCCCACGTGCCTTCTGTGCCTTGTGGCTGTAGCAGTGCATGACCGTCAGGGCTGGGAACTCCTGGTCCTCCTAGAGGACCCTAGAGAGCATGTCTGGCTATAGGAATATAAGAATAGCACTTTACTCAAGACTGCCTTGGTGACGGGCCCCAGCTGAGCTCAGTGGGGAGGATTTTGGGAGGAAGGCTGTCCACACACACGCACACAGGCCCATTGTGCATGTTTGTGAGAAAGAAAGATCCAGAGAGATGGAGTCTCTGATTCCAACCTCCATAAGACACCTCCAGTGGAGTCTGCGGGGTTTGCTTGCAGCTGCGCTCACAGTATCTCACCTGTTCTGGGGGCACTTAGGTCTCTGGCATTGGAGCTATCTCAGAGCAGTGCTTGTACAAGGAGATGCCTGAGTGTGCTGCAGTGCCGCCCGCCTAGCTTTTCTCTTTTTACAAGCGGCTTGGGCCAGACTGGAAGGAGTGATCATAAAGAGAATGATTACTTTTATTCTGGCTGCAATGAAAGGAAGGCTCTGTGCGGAGGAAGTTTATACATGGAAATCAATACTCGCATTGGAAAGAATCCCCTTTTGCCCATAGAAAGCACTGCCCACAGGGTCAATAGCTGGAATTAACCTGGATCCTGTTTTATTATTATGATTTTTAATAAAGCTGCTTTATGATAGACTGTGATGTGAGCTCCCAGGCTCAGCTGCAGCAGCATGAAGGCCAAGAACAAATGGTGTGATGGGAGAGTTTTCTCCCATCCTGAGGGTGCTGCTCCCCACCCACCACCCTTATCTCCCCAGCTCTTCAGCTGGAGAAAGGATTGCAAAATTAACACAAATAGATAGCAACAGAAAGAAGCATGTGCTTATTGCTCTGATTTTATTGGTTGTTTAATTTATAATGTGCAATAATAAAAATAAAGATTGGTATTTGGAAGTTTGTTCTGAATGTTAGCTCAGTAGTAAAACTTATGCCTGATGTTTTACATATGTCATTTAATTCTTTCCACAATCCTGCAAGATAAAGGCCAGGAGACCCAAGGTAAGCACATGTCCCATGGCAGGTAAGAAGTGGTTGGCAGCCTCTCCCTGCTAAAGGCTTTGCTTTTGGTGCTGTTGCTGTATGTGAGTCAAACTCATGGCCCCACCTCGCCAGGCAGGCACTGGGCCACTGAGCCATATCCCCAGCCAACAAAGGCTTTTCACCTCCAAACCTGAGCCAGATTCGGAAGGTGTGTGCACACTCTCAGCACCATTCTCTGGGCCTTGCATTAGCTATTCCCCTCCCACTTCTGCCTGCTGTTTTTGCATCTGAGTGAATACTGCCCCGACTGCCTTATAAAAATAATAATCCCTCGGTACTTGTCAGACTCATGGTTGTGGTTTGTGTGTAGTTGTCCCCCTAAAGCCTCATGCAGTTTTTAGGGCCTGGTTTTTGAGTTTGTGATTAAGTCATGATCCAAGGCTGGGTCTGAGTACTGCTGGGATTATGGGTGTGGGTGCTACACCCACCCTGGGGCAGATAGCCTGAAGTTAAGATAAGGGAAGCGGAGAGTCTTGCCTCTGCCACTGCAGTTGCTGCCGCTCCCTCTTGCCTTTGCTGTTTTCTGCCACCATGAACTGCTGCCCTCTACCATTTTCCACTCTGCCTTGGAGCCAGATGAGTATGGACTGAAACCTCCACAAACTGGGAGCTAAGAAATCTTTTCTTCCTTAATTTTGAGTGTTAGGTATTTGTCCCAGCAATGAGGAAAAAGTAACTAAGATATTCACCATGATGCAATTCTCTCTGAAACTTTCTTCTTCTCATCATTTTAAACCTTAATTTAGTCTTTGCTGTCTCTGTATCCCCAACACCTTAACCCCCTACATCAAAGTTAAACTCCAGAGAAGCTTGTTTGACTCATCAAAAAAGGAAAAATGTTCCTTGAATACTTTCTGATAGGTAAAAGATGCTCTGTAAATATTTGTTGAAGGAAAGAATGAAAGCCATTTGGAAGTCACCAGCCATAGGGAAAGGGACAATAGAATGAATTTTCAGGAGATTATTGCATGCCTAGATATAGAGAACCTCCCACTGGGAGCCAATCTTGACAGAACACCTCAATTCTAACCCCAGAGAAGTTTCAGCATCATTTCCAAGCTAGGAGTCAGCAAAACCTGTTAGCCTGATGCAGCCCCATGAGCTGCAGTCTCTGGCCTCCCTGACGCTGAATGAAGTAGGACCCCCACCATGGGCCCAGTATTTTCCATGGTCCTATACATCCTCACAACTCTGTAGGTTGTCATTGGTGTGGGGCTTTGGGTGATGATTACTCAGCAGAATCACTCCAAAGTCTTGTGGTCAGCCGTGCTGTCCCATCTCCTTTTACGGACAAAGACATTAAGAAGAAACATTGAAAAAAAAAAAAAAGAAAGAAGAAGGAACATTGACAATTTGTAGACCTAACAAAGTCTGTTCCAGGTAGTTTCCTCATGGAGACTCTCCACACTTTGCATAAGGTGGGCTCCTGGGCTGATACTGAAGCACAGAGTAGCATAGAGCAAGCTGGTCTAGTGCACAGGGTACAGTGAGCACAGGGAAAGGCATATAATTCAGCTCCTCTGGCTTCTCTCTCTAATCAGAACTCAGCAGCTCAAAGGATAATATTGGGAAAAGTCACAATGCCTCAGAGTGGAGCACTAGCCAATTCAAACCGATGCTTACCAGCTGCGAAGCAGACCAGGTGCTCACCTGCACAGGTCCAGTCCCCACCGATGAGGTGGTATCCATCTGTGTCTATACATCTGTCTTGTTTGGGGGACCTTGACACATGTGGTTGGACTATGCTTATTGTTACCATTAAGCATCATTTCCTCACTCACATCACCTTGTCTGGGTAGGAGTTATATCATGTATGGATCTCATAAGCTTGGAAACGTGGCTTGCACAGGACTGCCTGGGAGGAGGTCTACAGTCTCCCAGCAGTATTTCAGACTGACTCTGCTTCCACAGAGGAACAGTTCACAGGGGTTATATATTCCACAAGTCTGCTGGAAAGCTCAGCTGACAAGAGCCCTGTTGAGATACTGTTTGGTCCCCTGGGAGCTTCGCTGTTTGTGTGCGCCTTTACTCATCTTTCATCTGAAGAAGAGGGAAAGGAAACTTCAGTGTTTGAGAACACAAAATGGATTCTGAGCTTAAAAGGATTTCATACAGAGAAAGCTAGAGTTCATAATCCTCACAAGTAGGGGCTAGCTCTAACATTCTAGAAAGGCAGTTTGATGGGACTGTAGAGATTGCTTCCTCTGCAGTTCAGTATGGTAACCACTGCCCATGTGTAATTGCACTGCAGTTGAAAATAATTTGAAACAAAATTAAAAATTCAAGTTCACCTTCATAGTAGCTACTTGATGTCACATGGGACTAGGGACAATTTATTAGACAGTACAGATAGAAAATACTTTTATCATTTCAGAGAGTCCAATTGAGTAGTACAGGTGAACTGGCTAGGCTACTCCACATAGTTTGGGAAAAAAGAAAACAGAGGCATATAGATGTCAAGATCAAGTATGTTGTGCCCTTGCCTAATAGATAGTAGCTTGGTTTCAACTAGAAAGGACCCTGTTTGTCTCACTCAGTCTGTCCACACCCCAGACTATCTCCCTTCTCTAATGACGGCACCAACTGGCTTTCCATTAACACAAAGCACAAACACAAGCAGAAGAAAGCAAGCTGGTGACTAAGTCAGCAACGAAGAGCCAAAATCTGGTGGTCATAAGATTAAACTGTAATAGATGTCTTCTCCATGAGACATGCTCCCCAATCAATATGAAGAGAAGAGACAGGCTTTCCTAAGAGCCGCCCCCTGCACAAGCCTGCAGTTCACAGAGCTGCCTCAATAGGTGTGGGGCTGCACCGTCTATTTACCCAGTGGATGCAATTTTTTTACATTTCTTTGGTTTTGTACATGTATGGCATATGGGATTTTCATTGCTTAACTAACTTTCAGAAAGCTTTCCTTGTACTGTACACACAGGGCACATTTAGAAACATTTGGCTCATGGCAACCAATAAGCAATAAAGGACACTATTAGCTTAGATATGAAAGAAAGTGCTTTCCATTACCTTATAGTTCCAAATTTGTACTACAATGTGAGATGTCTGGATTGAGAAGGCCATGGTTCTATTGAACCCTGTACAAGAAGATAGCTGGTAAATTCTTGCCTTCACACAAAAATATCTCTAGTCATTTTTGCAATGTCTCTATGCACTGGAAGAATCTTGCATTTATTCCAAACAAAATACTGTCATTTTAGGGTTGATATAGACTTCAGGAAATTGCTAGACCTCCTCAGGATCAAAGAAAGAATTCACCTGTATCCCTGTTATTCAACACCGTACAGAGAGTAAAGCAGAGCCAGGTTCTACTCTACATTTAAGGAAGGGAGGAAAATGATGTCCTTAAATTTCCAGATAGTTTGTAAACTGGGGAAGGAAAATATATTGCAGAGAATCTTATTTGTCTGAAGTTGGTCTCTTCTATACAGCTGAAGGTAGTCGTGCCTGTCAGGAGGACCTCTCTTGCTTTTGACTGCACAGAACTTCATACTTCACAGAAGCCACTTCTTTCTCTAAGTACTCCTTCCCTGAAACCCTCATGCTTCAGCTGGAACTAAGTATACTCTTGGGTCCAGGCATGGGCAACAGGCATGGTCCAGACAAAAGAGTTGAGGGGCACAACTACTGAGGACAACTAAAGGGGAAAATCTACACCCGCTCCAAGGGGGAGGAACCCGGTACTGGAGTTTCTAAGTTGAGGAAGTCCTTGTAGAACTGTGCTGGTCATACATGATCCTCACTGGTCAACTCAGAGGAAAAGTGTGATGACAAACAGATGACTGATGCTTTATTTGGTGCATCTTGGTTGAGTCTTGACTATTTTGGTTAATTGAACCAATAAATTATCATTTACCCATTGAAACATATTTTATTTTTGTTTATGTCAATTGGAACAGAGAAAAGATTACAAAAGCAATTACTTTTGAGAGATCACCACAATGACCCTTACAGCTATTACAGAGTGGTGACTCCCCAGGGCTGCTATGCTGTGGAAAGCACAGCTGTCCTTGGATTTCCTGGCTCCTCTGGCCTTCATAACATGGATCTACTTCCATGTACACACCCACTTATTTCCACACAGTGTCCTCTGTTTTAACCCCAATCTAATTCACAAACCATCCATTTATAATGCTGGGTGCCAGCCTTGTACACTTATGCTTTCTTGGTCCTTAATTTGCCAAACCTACCTGATGAGGCAGTTCAGTCCATGAGAAAGACACAGTAAACAAAGATTTCTATGGTACTTTGTGCTTTATATTTAATAACTGATCTGTCATGGAATTTATCTGCATAAAAAGTTAGGTGACTTATAGGTGGCTCAGCTCTAGTAAATCACGCTTCCTGCTCTCCCTGCTTCACATGGGCAGCTTGCTACACACTGGGTCTCATGTGCTCAGAAATCACAAAATACATTTAGAGTTTCTTCTTTGGAAAAAATAAAAAGTAATGCTAAGAGGGAACAAATAGGGGCTCATAGCTATGCCCTGTATGATGACCTGGTACAAAAGAGCCTGAGCTGTATGGTTAGCAAGTGTTAAGTGCAGGCTCAATAGCCTGATGGAGGGCTTTCAGCACAATAGCTTTGGGGGCTTGTGATACACATATTAATTTTATTCCGCATTGCAAAGTCTCAAAGACACTCGACTATTAAATGGTAAAGCTATAATTTACCCAACTCCAAAGCCCTGGCTCCTTCCATTATACTTCAGTTTTCTTCAGATATTTTATTGCCATGCCCTTTGGAGGGTAAAGCAGAAAGTTAGTGATATTTTTGTTTAAATCAGTATTTTCGTAGTTTATATGATATGTAACTTTTTTGTAACAAAAATGAGAGATTTTAAATGAGAAAGCAAAGACTAGTTAGTATGTTTTTGACATTATTATTATCATCATCATCATCATTAATTTATACAAATGGCATGTATTTTCTAGTTGTTATCATTGGGATATGTGCTGTTTTGCAATTTTTTGTTTTCCATCAGAATCCAACTTGCACATTGATCAAGTCCAGTTCTGGTTGTAGCTAAAGTCTATGGGATTAGAAAACACCAGTATCCATCCTAGAATCACTGTGTGTCTTCCTTAGGCAGGTGGGAAAAGTATGTGTTTGAAGTGAAGAAATCTGAGAAGCCAAATTCTGACTCTTGAGAAGTTAACTATCTTGCAGGATAAGCATGTGATTATGCCCCTACCCAACCACCCTCTTTCACTACAGTATCTCATGTACTTGAATTTCCTTGACTTTTGCCAGGAATCTTTGCTGCTATAATTTGGATTTTAATTGTCTTCCAAAGGCTACTGTGCTGAGGGTTTGGTCCACTCTGAGGACACTACTCGGAGGCGATTGAAAACAGCAGGAGGGGCCTATTAGAAGAAGTGAGATAGTTGGGGGGCTATCGGCATCCATGGCACTTCCTCTCTCTCATGGATTCTCAGCTGCCATGAAGTAGACAGCTTTGCTGTCATGTGTTTCCAGCATGATCTCTGCCCCACCCCCAGTCCCAGACACAAGAGAGTCACATGAGTAAGGACTGAACTCTCTGAAACCATTAGCCAAAATAACCTTTTTCTTCCTGTCAGTTGTTTATAGTAGGCATTCAGTGACAGTGACAGACAGTTCTAACATGTCTCCAGCCTGTTCATCTCTTGAGTCAGACATCATGAACATCTTTTCTAACATAGTATCTCAGGACCTAGTCAGTTCCTAGTGCTAAACCAATAGAAGGCCCTAAAACATGGTTGGAACAAATGCATGCTTGTGTCACACAGCACCAGGTGTTACTTGCTAGTATGCTATCATTTCCAAGGACAAAGAACTGGAGTTGAGAAAAGAGATAATTTCCACCAATGAGCTAGGTCTGTCTTTTAAGATGATGCTTCTTGCTCATTGAGTACCAGTTGGCAACCTCCTTTCTTAAGTAGAGAAAAGTAGGAAGGAAATGTTTTGCTCTCAGGTTTCCCTGGAAGGAACTATTTTCCAGAGATTAATGCCAGACAAAGAACAGGAAGGGCCTGGAGTCCCTGGTATTTTCTTCTACTCCTTGGACACTTCTACTTCCAGGATGATATAGGGACAGCAACTTAGATGGTGATTAATAGCTGCATTCTGGGGAAGAGTCACTTCCTGCCCTAGTGAGAAAGAAGAGATCATTCTCTGGAGTAGAACTGCAGGTGGAAATCCAACACTTTTTATACAGAGGATGGCATGTCTTCAGAACCAGGCCTTTAGCAGTTTCTAGAATAAAGATAACTGGGCAAGGAATGTAACCATCACACAAATAGTAGGCACACACATGAGCCACATGGCAAATGGTTCAGGAAAGGTTGACTTGTATCATTACCCTCTCATGCAAGGGAAACAGGAAAGCTGAAGGCATTAACTCTGTACTACAGTAGCAACCTCACCATCTAGACCTTCTGTAGTTCTGTGTTCCCACATAACAAAGAAATCTACTTTATCCAGCCAGGAGATCAGTCATGCTACTGTCAGCATATCTATTTCACTTGCTGATGTGGTACATCTTACAGGGTAAGATGTCAGTACTTAGATGAGAAAGGGAGATGTGGAGATGCTGTTGTATGCACTGAAAATAAATTTTGTAACCATGGCAGACTTTCTTCATAAGACTTAATTTCATACATACATACAATCTGTGAGCAGATGATAGTTCTGCCTATTTATAAATGTCAGCAGTCACTGGTATATGCTAAAGTAAACAAAAATATTAAAATCAGAAAACTGTTTGAGATTATTTTGTGATACGCTATTTGCTACTATTTTTTATTCCAAATACCAAATCTTCACCTACTGGTTCTGATTATGAACAAGTTACTTAGTTTTATCTAACTCCATTTATGAACTAATTATCCTTTTCTTCATTCAGCAAGCATTAATTGAAATCCTGCAGTCAGCACTGCACTCCATGTTACAAAAGAGCTAGTCCTATCTACGTGATAGAGTAATTCCATATGTAAAGTAGATAATTTAGAAAAGCTTCCAGCACAGAGACTAGGTAATGAACTTCTACTGTATATGAATTTGGAAATGAAATGTCCTTGAAGGTGAGGGAGATAAAACTCTTTTTAGCATTCGATCCAGTGAATGCTGAAGTTTTGTTAGAGAAGCCTAACTATATTTTGTTGCATTATTACCACAGTCTTTAGAGATACATTTTCTTCTTCAATAATAAAAGGGAGGCATCCATTTTAAACTGCCCCAAAACCAGGTAAAATAAAATTTAAGGTCAGCATATATCCATGGGCAAATATTTCCTCAATTCTGCTTTGGAATTGAGACCTTAATATAAACCTTACTTAGATAGAGCTTTCTTATAAGGTTGTCTTGGAAGAGCCACTCTATGCTGCCTTGGGTGACATGAGAGCTTTCCTGGTAGCTCCCTGGAGCACTCCTGAGCAATTGTGCCTACCCAGCACTCTGTGCCCACCTCGCTCAGCAAAGCTTCCTCTGCTCATTCTCTCGAGGGTCTTCAGTGGCTTGCTCAGCTTGCACTATGTAGATGGTTGCGCTGTTGAGCTGCCTGGAGAAAGAAGTTATCTTCTCTCTTCTCTAGGAAGCTAGAGACAAACCAGAATGAAAATTTGAAAATACCAAGCAGCGGGAGGATATCCTAGGGCTACAATGAAAAACAAAATTCTTATTGGGTGTTTTGCTTGGTGAATCAATAGGAGCTAATTAAATGTTCTACTGAGAATGGAGGTGTGATGTGTTTTATAAGGCTGAATAAGTGTTCAGCGAGGAAAAATGAAGTCTTCTCCCACAGGAAGCTGCTGACTAATGTGAAGTAGGTGAATTCTTTGCAAGCGCCCTGAGCAATTGCGACTGGAAGACAAATGAAGAAGCATTTATTAATCAGCACCTTGGAGGCTGAAGTGAGGATGAGAAATTTAGGACAGCTTGGGCATTTTTCCAACTCTGGTTCCTAAGAGTCAGGCCTTACAGCATTGTTTAAAATAGAAAGAAGTGCCAGAGAATTCTGTGTTGTAATCACTTTTGACATAATTCTCCACAGTGGAAAAGTAGAGACAATATTCTTTTAGCCCAAACCTTTATATTCTTCTCTGACCTCATAGGCAGTCTCCAGAAATCCATCATTCACTCTGCTTTTTGTCTCACCTGGCCTGGTTGGGTGTCCCTGTGAACAAAGATAGCTTTAGATCTTTGCCTTCTATTCTTCAATGAAGATTGGCTTCCTAAGAAGATAAAGGGGGCTGCTTCCAAGACCTATGACTCTTCTACCATTGCTTTTTGTCTTTGAACAATGACTTGAAAGAAAGATACTTTATTAAATGCATAGTGAAGTAAAATTTCTTGATCAAATCCTCTTTTTAAAGCCTACACATATAAAATCCAGTTAAAGATCTTTCGAAGACATTTTTTTAAGGAGAGTGAGCTGTAGAAACATTTATTTTTATACCATTTCAGAAAAGTTGGAAATGATTTGGCTCTATAGACTTCAGTAGGGGTGAAATAAAGTAACCTTCATTTATTTAAAGAAATATAATAAAAGAGGCTAAAATAATAACAGAATGTCAGAAATTTACTGATTTTAAATTTCAATTATACATTTAAACAAGCTTCTAGTTTATTATGGGGTCTATAATTATGAAATAATTAGTAAGAAGTTAAAAAACAACATTCATTGATAATACTAGTCAGTGACAGTGAATGACTTTTGTTTTATGTATTTATTCATATTTGATTTTTTAAATTGATATATATTAATGGGGTACCATGTAATGTTTTAATACATGTATATATTGTATTAAGTTTAAACCCAATTGAACATATCTTCCTCTTTAATTGGGTTAGCTTTATAAAAAGAATGATAACAAATCAAAGTTAGCTGTGACTATAACACATTAAATGTTCTTAAGAATGTAAAATCCATTTAGGAGGTAGTCTTGAGAGCCTGCAATTCTAGAACATATTTTTCAGATTAAGGAGATACCCAGGTCATGCAATGGACAGGGTTAGCTATAAATGTGACGCCTTCAAGCAGAACTGTACCACTTGGTACAGGAAATAACGGTGATCCAGGGAGTGCTAGCAGCTCACTCTGCAACAAAAACAGGAGACAGACACGAACACAAATATGTGAACAATCTCATCTGAACAATGTCAAAGGCTTGCTGCAACCAAGCCAATAATTAAACAATTAAAAGCTCTTCTCAAAATGATGGAAATTTTCACAGCATTTTTACTTGTCTTGTCTCACTTCCTGCCCAGCTTCATGGTAAGTTTGATGTTCAGGCTGTGCATTTGTCTTCAGGTCCCGACCTCACACTGGAGGAAGCAGAGAATTGAATTTTCTATCATTAAGTTCATGAGTTCCAATTTTATTTGGGAATATTCAAAAGTATAAAGTAAGACATTCAGGATTGTTTTACTTAACTCACAATCTGGGTAGGAAAAGTAGATATCATGTGTGAAGGCTACAAGGTAAATATAGATCCAAGGACACTGAGGCAAGAGATTATAGGTCCAGGAAACAAGAGAGCACCTAAGACTGAGAGGAGAGCTAAAATAGGACTCCTTGGGAATTGAAATATTTAACATCACTCATAAACATGAAAGGATTGAGAAAGCCACACAGACGTTTGGCTTAGGGGCAAATTTTAAAAAGACTTGAGAAGACCTCTAATGTTCACCTCAGTGTAATCTCTTGCATAAGCAAGACGCTCCATGAAATCAAAGTGCATCCAGTCTGAAGACTGGGAGTACTCCTGCCACTTAACCAAATCTCTGTTGAAATATTAGATGAATACAGAGAATTTTGTGATCATACTTACTAAGGTATAATGTTTGCAAAAAATAATTTGGAAAAACAAGAACATGTGACCCATTCAAGGAAACAGGATAAGCTGACAACGACTATTCACGAGGAAAGTCAAACTCTACATTTGCTAGACAGACTTTAAAACAGCTATCTTAAGTATGCACAAAATGCTAACAGAAAACATGAATAAAGAGCTAAATAAAATCAGGTAAACAAGTATGAACAAAATGAGAATACCAATAAAGAAAAAGAAGTTATGAAAAGGAATCTAACTGAAGTTCTAGAGGTGAAAAAATAATAACAAATTTAAGTGGTTGCAGCAGATAGCCACTTTGTCTGGATGTAGAAAAGTTGAAATAATCAAGTCTGAGAACAGAAAGAAAAATGATACAAGAAAGTGAACAGGGCTAATGGGACAGCAGCATAGCACTAACTGGACCAGCTCTGGTACATTATAGGAGCTTGAGGTGAAGAGAAAAGGCTAAAAGACTATTTGAAGAAATAACCCCCAAACTCCCAAGTTAAATGAGAGGCATGAAATCTGTAAATTCAGGAAGCCCCCAAAAACTTCAAGGATGATAAACTTAAAATGATCTGTAACAAAACAACATCTAATCAACTTGTCAAAACCGAAAAGCAACCTTGAAAGCAGCAAGAGATGGATGACACATGACACTGTGACATTACCAGTGGATTTGTCATCAGAAATCTTTGTGTCCAGAAAGCAGTTTAGCACATATTTAAAGTGCTAAAAGGAAAAAAAAAAAACCTCTCAACAAATAATTTTACATCTCTCAAGACTATTCTTTAAGCATGATGAAGAAATTAAAACATTTCTAGATTTTAAAAAAAGCTGAATGCACTATTATTAGAGCAGCCTTGTAATATGTGTGAAGGTCAGTACTTCAGGTTAAAATAAAAGATTTCTGGACAGTAGCCTGAAGCCCTGTGAGAAAATGAAGTGCACAAGTAAAAGTAAACATATAAACAAAGATAAAATACAGTGATTTATCTTTTTATGATTTGGTTTCTACAGGTAAAGTAGATTAACTCTACTTTTTACTTTGTGCACTACCTAAAAAATATATAAAATATAAATATATGCTATTAAGTACAAAGTGTATAATAATCCAATTTTTTACATCAGTAACATGGAGGAGGGTTGAGGTTATGCAGGAATAGAGTTTCCTATGAAATTGAAGTTAGAAATGGCCAGCAAAATAGCTCAGTGGATTAAAGTGCCTGCTTAGTTCAATCCCCTGGCCTGCAGTGCCAACCCCACCCCCAGGGCTTGATGAAAGAGCAATTGAGATTGGGTGTGGTGGTGCAAGCCTGTAATCCCAGCACTTGGGAGGCTGAAAACAAGAGAATCACTATGAGTCGGATCTACACAGTGAGACCTTGTACACCCTGTCTTAAATACAAAGAAGAAGGAAAAGAAGGAGGAGGAAGAGGAGGAGGAGGAGGAGGAGGAGGAGGAGGAGAAGGAGAAAAGGAGAAGGAGAAGGAGAAGGAGAAGGAGAAGGAGAAGGAGAAGGAGAA
>NDGN011540129.1:3021-16495 GCA_002564285.1 Tympanoctomys barrerae | reverse complement strand
AAATTCTTGGGATGTCGGCAAAATGTAGACAGATTTTGTGCAGCATGACTCTAGTTCAGCTGCCGTGGAGTCCTTGTTTCCAATGGAATCCTCCAGAATCTGTTTTTCACTGTCCAAATTCATATCAAAATTCTGGTCTTCTGAGCGTTGAGTATAATCACACATCAGGTTTTATTTCTAGCATTCTAGGACTTTTCCAGCCTTCATCTACAAACTTTCCCCAACTCCTCCTGCAGCAGCTTTTCAAAAGCTTCTGAATCACATTGTCAGGTGTGGTCAGGCAAGAATCGTCCTCCTTTGATGTCAGTGTTCTTTATTAACCAGCTCTCCTGTCATTGTCAGAAAATACCCATTGCCCACAATTTAATGGAGGAAAGGTTTAATTGAGCTAACAGTTTCTGGAGGTTCAGTACATGATTGTCTGGCTCTCATGGCAGAAGGTTGTAGAAGAATGGAGATGCTTAGTTCAGTCTGGCCTGGAAGTGCAGTGGAGGTCCAGTGCAGAGAGGCATTGTGTATACTAGTGGCCAAGGCTGTGCTTCCACAACACTCAGGGCTACGCTCTAGGCTTGAAGATACCATAGATACAAAATCCCAAAAAACAATCTCCAAACCTGTGAGTTTATTCAGTACATTTAGTGAAATCACCATTTAACTACATGTTTACTTGAATGAAATTATTGTACTATTTACACCTAAAAACATAAATACCTGCTGGTGTGGTGGCATACACTTCCAATTCCAGCACTCTGGAATGCCTAGGCATTCAGATCACCATTTGAGGCCCAGCCTGGCCAATTTAGTTATTTAACAAAATATCAGTAGTTAAAAATGGGAGGGGTGGCTGAGAATGTAGCTCAGTGTAGTACCTGGGTATACGCCCCTTTATTAGAAAAAATTCTGGAGAAGTAACACGTTTTTAAAATATTAGCCATTGACATGAGAGTCTAAATTACATGTATTGAGATCTCAAGTGAGGGGAATTTTGGTAGAAAAATTCATGTTGTGTTTTAGCCCCTCCCCCTAACCACAGTACTTGACAGTCACAATTTAAATGAGGAAAAGTTTAATTTAGCTAATGCCTTCATGATATTTAGTGCATATTCTGCTAGCTGCAGAGTAAGACATCAGGGCAGAAGGCCATGGTGAAGCAGGGTTGATTGTTTCATGGTGACTGGCAGCTAGAGTAGGGGACAAGGGCTGGAGAAGAAGGGGTGAGGGGCCATTTAGAATACTCAGGGTCACACTTCTCTGCCTCTGTCAGACATGTAGAAATAGGCTATGCCTGTCTGGTATCCATTTCTTCACCCAGTGAAGTTGACATATCAGGAATACCAGTCCTGTGTGCATTTTAATGAAATGAGGTTGCTTAATTGGGAATGCATGTAACTGAAAGAAGATGGAAGGGTCATCAGAATTTGATTTGAAGGGCTGGCCTGATAGCTCAGTGAACTAAAGCACCTGCTTAGGCAGAGTGCAGTGGCTGGGGTTTCATTCCCCGTGTCATGAGACTGGGTGTGCGGGCCTGCATCTGTAATTCCAGCACTTGGGAGGCTGTAAACAGGAGAATCACTACAAGTCTGATGTACATAATGAGGCCCTGAACACCCTGTAGACTCTGTCCTAAATAAAGAAAACAAAGTAAAAAATATAAATAAATAATAAATAAATAAATTGATTTGAGGGTTTCAAAAAGAGTCAGTTATAGAAAAAGAAATACAAATAAGAGGATAAGGATATCAGCTAAAAATCCTTTGGCCCAATGGAGGACCCTGCAAACAACATACAGAGTTGACTAGAGCATTGCAGAGAATACTCAAGAGAGGTAGTGTGGAGCACTTTGATTGGATTGATGAACACCAGCTCTCAATATCTACTTCATCTGACCAGTGGACTGCTAGAGATTCTAGGCAGGACATCAGAAAGCTGAGCCAGTGAACTGCATGGCTGGTAACAGCATTTTCAGGAGTGAAGGCTCTGTTTCCATCAGCTATGAGTAGATACATGATTCATTTTATTCAACCAAGGAGATCAGGAAAATATCAGTTGTTTCTACTCCAAAAAGTAGCACAGTTTAATGAAGTAGTTTTTTTTTTCTGAATTATATAATTATGTTTATTCTAAGAAGTAGACAGATGAAGGAAAGAGAAAAGGAATCCTCGGTAGATACTCCAAATATAATCTCTGGTTCACCTTGAGGTGAAATCTACACACTCCACCTTATGTCTTTTGGTCAGCAGATGCCTGTTGGTCCCTCTCATGCTTCACCATGTGCAAGGAGGAAAAACAAACTAATTACCTAGTGCTGAAACAAATACTTTGGTTTTGCTGTTCTCAAAATGTTCGTATCTGGGCAGTAGTTGCTAAGTTTGTTGCACATTCTGCTATTTATCCTCAAATAAAAATATGCTTGTTTCTTAGCAACTGACCAGTGCTAGTGGATGCACCCACTGTACTGCTTCGAGACCACTGGAAGCAAGTCCTCTGAGAGTGGTGAGGAAGTGCTTTGAGTTAAATTAGGCAACGAAGACTAAAACACACATCATTCCCCCCGCCTCAAGATGTGGATAACCTACGATTAAATTGCTGTTCTAAGGTTCAGAGTAGAAGTCTTTGTTTGAAACTGTCCCAAAACAACTTTTAAGATCTCTCTCCTTCCTGGTACATTACCATTTATCAGTTTTTTGTCTCAACATTAGAATGAATTACATATTGTTTTTTCTGATTCTTGAAGACATGGGTAAATGGAGATACATTTGTATGGGTCAGTTTTGTCACTGTTGTGACAAGACATTTGTCACCCATTCAGGTAAAATGGAACTTTTCAAATACAAGTGAACTTGCCACTTCCTTCCTTTTCATTCCATCTGGACTGAAAGCCTGTTAGATGGTGGCACCAATAATAAGGTTGGTCTTTCTCCAACTTTCTCTCAGTTAGCTGATCTTCATGCCAGTCATCTTTAAAAACATCTCACAGACATAGCTAGAAATAATATGTTTTACTAGTCTGTGAAGCAGTTTAATCCAGTAAATTTAATAGTCATGTTTAATGGTCAGTTTATACATACACAAATATTTGATTAAACAAAGGGCAAATATATATATATATATATATATATTCCTGCTGAATTCTGTATTTTTCCTATTTCTCACTAAATATATGTAATTTTATTTTCAAAGTTAAGAATAGAGCAATATTTTTGGCAAGTCCCCTTCTCACCTTCATGTTGAATTAATTTATCTAAAAAGTACATCTAAAGCAAATAAAACATAGAAAATAACCGTCTAGAGATTGTATTTCGTGATCCACTGTTTCTGAACATGATACCTCCCCAGCATTCCCCACTGTTCCTCCTAGCCAGAGTACCTCCATGTGGAAGGGTTCCACAAATCCTGACCTGCAGAAGTGTTTATTCTAAAGTGTGTATGCATATAATGATATTAGTGATTCCTATTCACCTTTTGTCTGTACAGCAGGTTATGTCTTCACCATAGAGTACCTAGATGATATGGGCGTGTTTTCTGCATTTTGTGTTTTTATTGTTTGTGATCATTTAGTATTTTCAGGAATAAGTGAATAGACGAATGAATACTACCAACCAAAATGAATACTTGGTTGTTAGCTTGACTCTGCCCTTAAAATTATGCATGATGATTTGTTTGTTATATGCTTATTTTATGTTTATTTATTTATATGTTTATTTATATGTTTATTTTATTTTTTTGGTGGAACTAGGGATTGAACTCAGGGCCTTGTGCTTGCTAGGCAAGCACTTATTCTACTTAGCTATCTTCCCGGCCCCCATTTTATTAAATATTTGAGCTATATATATGATTCCTTTTTACTGGGACACTATCAGGTTTACCATTATTACGTGTTATGTTAGAAAAAAGAAACCTGAGATATACTTTCCCAAGCTTGCTCTTCAAATAAGTAGAGGACTAGAGATTTAAATATAGGATAGTCTAATTCTTCCATGATTCACTGGTCATCTGAGTATCATATCAGGGTATCTTCTATCTTTATAATGAAAGCATATGTATAAGTTCCAGAAGTCTTTTGCCTAGGATATACCATTCAGAGACAGCTGTAGTAAATTTCCCAAAGTACATTGTCCCACTTATTCCAAACTGGAAGGTCCTTGAGTCTATAAAAAAGTTAAAATTTTATCATCTTTGTTATTTTTTTCTATTTTCCCTGGTATAAATATGAAGCTTGTATGTTACGTCTTTTTGTAGTGTATACCTGTCCCTGATCACCTGTGCTGTTTTTCCTGTAGTGTCTCCAGCAGTGTAGAGACAGATTCTGGTCAACTGGGGAACTCGAAGCTGCCATCACTTGGCAACCTCCCTTCATGGTCTCATGCTGTGCTCTATCTCGAGTGGTCCTTGCTGTTTCAGAACTAAGTGGTCTAAGTGTGCAGTTTCAACCGTAAGGCCTCTTACATGGAGCTGGTGTTGTTATACTATAAGTGACATGAATTCCTTTGGGCAAAGATCATATGCATGTTGATGCACAAACTAATAATAATAAAATATGCTTTATAAGCTAAATTATCACCTCATGTAAAATTAGTAGCAAGCATTTCTGACCTAACCTTTATTGCCTGAGAACTCACTAATGGGAGTCAGCCCTCTTGGCCGTTAGAAGATCAGGGGACATAACAGAACTGTAACAGAGATATGTGCTATGCTAGCCATATAGCAGATTCTATTTTATTTAGCCTTTCAAAAGAAGAAACTGAAATTATAGAGAAGATAAAATTGAAAGGAATAACAAAACTTAACCAGATCATAAGTGATTGTAACCAATAGATCTGAATTTTTAAAAAATCCTGAAAACATTGATTCAATGAAATGATAGTGTACCTATCCAGTATCTCTTGCCATTCTTGTAGCTGCACCTATGATATGGGTAAGTATCTGGCAAGTGCCCATGTCTTAAAGACTTGGACCTCAGTTTGGTGCCATGTGCAGGTGGCAGAAGGCATTAGAAGATGAGACCTAGTAGAAAGTCTCAATGTCACTGGGTGTGACCTCCAATTGGATTGTGGGACTCTAGTCTATTTTATTTTTTATTAACTTCCTGGCACCACAAGCTAAGTGGCTTTTGCTGCTATGCGCTCCCTGGCATGTTCCATTGCCTAACCAGCAGGGACACAAGACCGCAAGATCACTGTACCCTCCAAAACTGAGTCAAAATTTTTAGTTGATTATCTCAGGTATTCTGTCAGAGTAAGAGATAGCTGACTAACAGATAAACAGCAAACTGTAGACTAGCTAATTGATTAAAATTTTATTTTTCACAGTTTTAAAGACTGATATGTTCAGGACCAACGCACTTGCCCTGAGGAGCCTTGCTGTGTGCTATCCAGACAGTGCCATTTTGTGCTGATTTGGAAATGAATTACTGTACTAGAAACTGACACCATCCTCCAATGAAAGAGGACAAAAAATGCTGTGATCTCACAGCCAAGTAGGACAAACTCACTCAGGCTTCCATAGAGGCCCTGATCCTGTCCACTAGGGCACTGCTCTCGGCTCTGATCACCTTCTGAAGTCGTTGCCTCTTCACTCAGCTGCATTTGGGATAAACTTTCAACATGGATTATGTGGTGACACAATATTTGAGCACAGCAATCTGTCAGTTTTCAAAAGGCAAAAAAAAAAAAAAATCTGCCATATGGGAAATCAGACCACTTTAGTTAGAATTAAGTATATGTGCATAGGAAAATTCACCTCTCTGAATCTTACCATCTATGAAATATAGGTGAATAATTATAATTGCTACATTAAAGTTTTATAAGGATTAAGTAAATAGTTGGGTGCCCATTACTTAAAATGATATTAATGCACATTTTACCTATATTTCTGACTATTGTTGCTAGAAACTGGGCTGTAAGAATAAGAGCTACTATAACTAAACTAAGATTTTTAAATCTAGTGAGAGAGACATTAGTATAAATTTCATAAGGCATTGTGGAAAGTGAAGTGAAACCTGCACAGTGCTAGCAGCAGTGCCTACAACAGTGCCCCAGGACTCGTAAATGAGAGTTCATGCAGCACAAGTGCGGGTAGGAATTATGCATAGAAGGTTTGGGAGACAGGGCATTCATTGTGGGATATCTAAGGATACAGCCCTTTATTTGAAGAAATACACCTACTTCTGATTTACTGTCAGCTAGGATCTTTGCATTTACTTATAACACTAACCTTTTATTCCATACAGAAACAGAAACATCCATGTCCTTTAAGAGATTTGACCATTTCTTTGTTCTGAGGTGCTAAGTGTGGAAACCTAATCCTTCCTACAGAGTAATTCCAATAGTCAAGTGGGGAGGGCAGGAAAAGAACAGTACACTCAAGAAGAGATCTGCACTCTGAGAGGAAGACAATGAACACACAAGAGAAATCCTCAGAAGAGGGACAGAGAGGTGAAGGGTTGACCATAAGGATGGGTGAGTGAGGAGGGAGAGACTCAGGCCCCGCAGTGAACTACTGCTCAGAGCAGAAGTTAATGCAGGGTGGACACCCGTCATCATAATGGTAGTAGACATGAACTGGTTCATTAGAAGCAGACGCCAAAGGGGCTGGGGAGATGGCTCAGTAGGATAAGCGCTTGACTGACAAATGCAAGGATCTGAGTTCAATCCTCGGTTCCGGGGAGATGGCTCAGTGGAATAAGCACTTGCATGGCAAGCGCAAGGGCCTGAGTTCAATCCCTCGTTCTGGGGGGGGGCGGGAAGCAGATGCCCAGCAGGTAGCTGCAGCAGGTGCCTGCTGGTGGTTTCCAGCCGTGGACTCCAGAGTGCTGTATATATTACCGTAGGTAACTCCTTATCACATTGCTAGTTCATTTTTACCTTTTCCAAGTGAACACTTTAGGCAGACTGATTTCCTTTTTTTCTTCCCCTCTGAAATAAGAGTGCTCTTTAGCACTTTTACCCTTTGAAAATATAAAATCACTCAAGGGCTTTCATATTTTCAAAGGGCAGAAGCAACTTTAGCGAAAGAGAAGAGTGCAAAAAGCTGACTGATCTTTTTTTTTAAAGTGTTATAATGAAAACATGTATAAGCCATATCCTCAGGGCCTGTGTGTGTGTGTGTGTGTGTGTGTGTGTGTGTGTGAATGCAGTAAAAAGGAAGATGAGGTGCTGAGGGCAAGGGGGCAAGGACAGGTGCATATTCAGAAAGCAAAGCTGCTCCTATGTTGCCAAGAATTTACCTATTTTTACTCTACTAACTTACTGGAGAAGGAACAGTCCATATTGTTTTTCCCTAGGCTCTTGTAGGTTGCAAATAAGAAGTTCCCCTCAAGATTTTAATTGAGAGAACAGATACTTTCTACTTGAGCACTGGTTTGCCAAGTCTCTGACTCCTTAGAATAAAATCCTTCCCATCAGGGACTTGTCAGTGTTGCCCTGAGTGAAGTTTGCCTTCGGAGTGACAGGTACAGTTATGGCCCCTTGGAAATGCTGGGAGAATGGTTCACCTGTCAGGTGAGAAACAAATAACTGAGCCACCAGCCAAGCCCATTATCTCGGCCTGGCACCGACCTCGCTGTGCAGCAGGCACCTCTGGAGCACTCCATCATTCAAAAGAAGCATATTTTACCAAATGAGGTGCTTACTCCGAGGACCTGTGGAAGTAACCTACTAACTCAGGCTGGGATGACAGTACCGGAGGATGACATTCTGTGGGAGGCAGGCTGCTTGCTGCCTCCTTAGAGCACTAGCAAGGTAGTGTTTAGAAGAAGGGTTTTAAGTTATTAAGTATAAATTTGGACAATAGCATCTGGAGGTTTTGGCAGCTGGGATTCCTAAATGCCATTTGCCAGCTATTTTATCTTCTTCTGTGGATGGCACTGGTTGTAACATTCGCACGTTGGCAGAGGCTTCTCCAGCCCCTCTGCAAAGAAAATGCCCAGAATATTGCTAGTCTTGTCCTTCATGGATTGGATGGGAGTTTCTCAGAATCACACACAATGCAGATTATATTTTGCGATTCAGTGCTATCAATGTCCCCACCTCCTTTGTCTTTCTATTCTTTTTGTGGTATAAGGATAGCCTAGTGCCTCACCTGGGTGAAGATGCTAGGCAGCTGCTCTCCTCCTGACCTGTATCTTCAGAGGCTATTTATTTCTTTGTGCTGCTATGGACAGGCGGGATCTCTTGAGTGATAGAGTAGTACTCTTCCTTGAGTTTACTGCAGAGAAACGATTAATTGGGAAGCTGCGTAAGCATTTATGGTGTTGCTTCCGATGGACTCACTCATCAAAGGGCCACTTAAAATTCATGCACAGTCACAACTGAGAGGGAATACCTAAGACTCATAAATAAGGCAAACCTATCTTAATTTATTGCTGGTACCTTCTATACCCACATTGAGCTATTCAGAACCCTGCACAATTGATGTTTCTTTCCTCCAGTTATTTCAGTAAAAAATGAACTGTATTTTATGCCACACAAGCATACTAATAAACCAGTGTTTTGCTGCTTATAAAGGCAAACTGTCACCTGTTAAAATATGTAACTGTCATAGAAAGATAAAAAAGGATCATTTAATAATGATGAACAATGTGCATGTGGCATAAATAGAATCTGAAAGGTAAACAGCAGTTTATTATCCTGGAGCCAGCCAGAGTGTTGCTCTATGGAGGAAGCCAGGGCTCTTCTCATGCTTCTCTTTGAGGAGTGTAGTGCAGCTTCAAACTCTGTGTGTGTGTGTGTGTGTGTGTGTGTGTATGTGTGTGTTACACAGAAGCTCATAACTGCTTTAGAATAGGAACTGTTGTTCTATAGTAGAGGAAAAAGTGCTTTTCAGGCATACCTTTTTAACTCTGAGGAGAACAGTCTAAGTGCTTTATTTTGTTTTCTAGATTTTTATAATTGGGAATATATAGTTCTACTTTTTTAGCAGGTTTGGGAAAGAGATTGTTTTTAATTAAGCTTTTCATCTCCTTTTTTACTGTTTAAAGCTAGAGACATCTCTCGCAAGAATATGTCTGATGCTACAGCCAGATTTGGAAAAAGTAAAAATGGATTGTAGTGGCTGTTTGAGCTTCTCAGTCTGTGTTGATCTTTAAGAATAACAACTCCAGGAGACAGCAGGGAACTTGCTTTGTGATGTGAAAGGATGATGCTGGGCGGTGAGACAGTGTTACCTCTGTGTACCGACACCTGAAGTATGAAGTCATAGGAGGGCCCTGGTACAAGTAATAAGAGGATGATGAAAATTTATTCATGGATTTTAAAAATCAGTTACGGTGTTTTAAACAGCAGAGAGTTAAAATCCAGAAGTGCCATCACGACACGTTTCTTTTCCTTCCATTTCCACTTGGTGTCATTTCTCCCATTTCCACTTGGTGTAGATTTACATGGATCAGTATCTTGGAAACTAGAATTATGCTTAGAAAAATCAATATTTAATGTTTTTAAGACAGCATGAATATTTGCCCAATAGCATCCTGGCTTCTCACATATTTAGCCTTTTATGTTAGGTTCAATTTGAAATGTATTGAAAGCTTTCCTAACTGAGAACATCCATATCAGCATCAAACTATGACAACAACAAACATTTGAAGCATAAATTTAAAACACTGTATTCAATGGGAAAGAGGCTTTCACCCAAACCTGGGAAATAAGACTGTCCTGAAAGAATTAAGAAGAGCATTGTACATTAGCCAGAGAGAACCAGTGCCTGGGATGCATATTCCATCAGTTTGGATCTCACATTCACTATATACTAAAAAGTTAGCTATTTTCCAATGGGACTCTGTGAATTTTCAGTGTCTAGAAGGATGCTTAAAATAGTTGTGTTTAGCAAAGTAATTTACAGACAAATAAGATCACTTTGTGAATTCAAAGTGGAATTCTTAAGGACTAGGTACTTGAGCAGCACCTACCTTCCTTTGTCAGATTTCTATCCCTGTGATGAAACACTTGAGAAACCTTAGAGGCAGAGTTATTTTGGCACATAGTTTTAATCCATGATGGCTGAGGTCTAGAGTAATGGATGATCAAAGTGACAGAGAAGAGCTGCTTTGTTCACCATGGCCAGAAAGAAAAGAGAGGAGCGGAGGTCCCAATATCCCTCTCCAGGTATAACCCCACGTACCTACTTTCTCCTGCTGGGCCTTACTGCTGAAAGGCCTTGCCCCTTCCAGTAGTCCCACAGGTTGTGGGCTAATACTTAAGCAATATACATATGATAGCTATTCCTACGTCTATAGACCAAATTATCTAAATCTATCTCTAAAACCCTCATGTTATTTTATTTTTTCTTCAAAATCAAAAGTAGTTTTTTGTTACCTTTTAATGAACAGACTCATCGACTGTGTATTTTGAGCCAAATCTGTCATTCCATTTTCACATTTTACCCCTTACCATTGTCTTCCATGTGCTTTCCTTGCGAGGCTCAGAACCTCAGCATGGGCTTTTCATAGCTCTGTACCATTGCATATGTGTTTTTCTGAGATGCAAAGTCGCATCACCATTCTGTATGGCTAATAGACTTCTGAAGCCTACTTGGAAGGTGTGTTCCACTATAAATTTTTCTGATCACATCAGTAAACAGAATGGATCACTTTTCTCCAGAGCCGGCACTTAAATTACTATTTTGGTATGATAATTTTCCTATTTCTGTTCCATCATACTCAGTTTTAGGTCACTGTGTTTACTCATTTGTGTGAATCCTATTACATGTAAAATGCTAGTGTAGATTTTTCATTCAACTTACAGGCATTGAAGATCTACATGTATAGATTCATGTCCAGACATTAAAACTCTAGGCTTTAGAAGACTATTTGAATAATAAGTCTTGCTAATAGTAGAGGAAATGTAAGAATACCAGCCAACCAAGTAATCTGTCTTTAGGAATTAGAATTAGGTGGTTGGTTGTTTGTAGTTCTTCCAACCCTCCGGGATAATTCTTGTTTCATCACTGATTTGCCTTGTGGATTGAGCAAATTTTGAAGCCGACAAATTTCTTATTTGAAGAAAATGACAGTAAATAGTATCTGTTTTTACTACAGTGGATATAAACCTCAGTAGTACAAAATTGCCCCACAATTGTCAACAATTTTTTACTTTCTTGCTATAGTTAATATCAGTATTTTAATAAACATCCTGGGATGGGGAGGAATAATTTACATTCTGGGATTGCCACGGCATCCATAGGTCACTCATGCTTGGTCCAGGCAAAAATGTCATTAAACAAAATCATGTGGCTTATAAGATAAAGGGGCACTATGGAGGGTAAAAATATGGGCTCAAATACCTAGCCACAGAATTCAAAGATCAGATTTGTAGCACAAGCTGGAGCTTATTGATGCATTGATCTATTTGCTCAGGCACTGCAGGTGTTGTATCTGCAGACAAATAGGTGGTAAAACAACCCACAGGTCATCTAAGGGGGCCTTGCAATGGGAGGCTCTTGAGGTGCACGAGGACAGTGTATGTTTATGTGAAATAATTCACGGGTATTAAAGATATAGAGAGTATTTTTGAATCATTATCCATCCACCTATACAGAACTTTGTCCATTTTCTGACTTTTCATCTAGAACACAATAAAATGCATTAAACTTGAATTGCATGTGAGATGAGAATTAATTCTGGCACCCAGTCAGGCTACTGGCAGGACCATCCTGTGGCACCCACAGTGTCTTGAGGAGAATAACATTCACCCAGCCCAGAGAGCATGCGGTGAACAGCCAAGTAGTGTCTTAACTAAATGATAACAGTCATGGTTCATCCGTATTCCATCAAATGCACAATACAAATGTATATTCAAAGTTATCCTGATATGGCAAACATTGGTGAAAACAGAAGAGTAAGGGAGTTGTGCTTTTACATATTGCTGTGTGTAGTCTCTCCTCTATGTAGGGAGGAAAAACAAGACTTAAATTGGGTTTGCTAAGAAGTCAGCTAAATCATTTCAAAATGATCTTATTTGAGCTACACATATCAGTACATCCTACACATAATTTATGTTCAGGCTATTACTTAATGTTATTATGAAGCTTTTAACTAATCATGTTACCCTGCCCAGGTATAGAAGTAGAATGATTAGCAAAGCATCTTGTGGCACATATGTACTCTAGAGATTTTTAATCTTAGGAGCAGGAATTAGCAAACTTACTATACAAGAGAGAAATAGTAAAATATTAGGTTTTGTAGGCCATATGCTCTGTCTTATAGGTACTGATCTCTAGTGGGGAAGGGAGCTATGGATGATCCTTTGGTTAGCAAGTGGATGTCACTATGTTCCCAAAATATTTCATTTGTAAGAACAGACAGCAAACTAGATTTGACTTGCAGGCTGTTGCTCGCTAACTCTGCATTTGAGCTCCATACGGAAGAGCTGTGTGAAAGATAAACTATCTGGGATAAGCACTGAGCTATCACGGGAATGTGGAAGGTATGGGTATCAGTAGAGATGAGAAAGATGGCCCTGGGTGGGTGTTGTTGAACATAGGCGGTGGGTATGCGCGGGTTTATGTTGAAGTCTATATATGTTGAAATGTTCCATAATAAAAAACTAGTTCCTAGGACATTAGATAACCTAATTCATTTTTCCTGAATGTTTAAAATCAGTGTTCAATTTATTCACAAAATTTCCATACTCAAAAAAAAAATCAAAAACAATTTCACTAAATTTGTTAATAAGTGCATAGAAGCTTCTTTGAGGTTTATTTGTACAAAAGATAATTGCAAGAAGTTTATTTCTCTTGTTTGGATAAATGACTAAAATCATGAACAGCAAACCTTATGGCATGCAATTGAAGTATGTCCTTTTGCTGACAAATACTTTCAGGGAGCAGTAAAAGCTGTTGAAGTTTTAAGGAAAGAATGATACTTGGAAAGTTTACCAAATGATTGATGTAAGTATAGGGATTTCAACATCACAGAGTTTATGCTAGTTGTTAGATTAAATTCCAGTAGTGGTATACACAGTGTTGCTTCATATGCCATCTCAAATTTGGTTCTTACTGGTGTTTCAATACTCACAGTTGGTAACATAAGATAGGCATTTTATTATGCTATTGAATTTGGTAGATCAGGATTTTAGCAGGGCATGAAGAGAATGGTCTGTTCTTGCTCCGTGATATCTAGAGTCAGAGCAGGGAAGATCTGAATGCCTGAATGTGAATAGAATGGTTGTTGCTGGAATCCAGGGGAATTGTCTTCCTCATCCTTGAAATTTCAGCCAGGGAGAGGCTCAGGTGGGGTGGTGAACAGAGGACCTTCATGGGCTTATTTATGTAGAATAGTTTCCCATAGCGTTACAGAGGAAACATATCAAAGTTGAATTCCCTGGATAATGAATGTTTAAAAAGATTTCAACAGAAGGCAGAACTAGATTTAAAAAAAGAAAACACAGAATTTTAAGATCCAGTCCTGTCACACACACAGAGAGAGAGAGAGAGAGACAGAGACAGAGACAGAGACAGAGACAGACAGAGACAGAGACAG